>VDFB02088579.1:0-34350 GCA_007258455.2 Sequoia sempervirens | reverse complement strand
ATGATATTAAAATAATATTTAATTTATTTATTAATGGTCACCAGATTGTAACATACTGTAATTTAGATGTCATAGATTTCTTTCTTTTTCTGCTTCTTCGTTGATGTTTCTATTTCTCTTTTTGGAAACATCTTTATTGTATTCTATTTATGAAGCATTTGCTTCTTGCTCAATATATCAAATATTTCAAATTATCTATGTTTCACAGTATCAAAGCGGGTGTAGTTGAGCGGGAAAGTTTTTCCTATGTTTTTTCTGATTTTTGAGAATTTATTTCTCTTCTGCAAATCTCATGACCTCTAAAGCTTTTGTTTCTTGTGTGCACGTCTTCTTGGTTTTTGCGAGCTTGAGCCTTGCGTTTAGGTGTCATTACTGGCGAAGGTTTCTTCTTGTTCTTTGGCGCTGGATTTTTTTATTTAAAAAAAAATCATGCATTTCCTTCTACTCGCATCTATCTTTCTGCTGCGTCTTTGGAGATTTCAAGACGTTTAGAGATTTTGAAGGCGTTTTGAGCTATGTTCCACCAAGTTTCCAGTACGGGGGGACAACAGATCGGCGGGACGTGTTTCAGGGACAACATTTTTTTAGGGGATTTTTGGGGACAAGGGGACGACTATATATATATAATATATATATTATAAAAATATAGGGAAATTTCAGATATTCATATGAGTAATGATAATCATAACAATGAACATTGATAAAGTTTCAAATGTAATCACCAATCATATTGACATATACATTATAGAGTCGAACAAATTAATATTAATACTACTTAATTGCTTCCATAATTCATGTCAAACAATCAATGCATATGATATAAAATTTTAAAATAAAAATGCCGAAAGGCTACAAGTTTGCACTACAAATGTCAAATGACAAAGTCACAAAAAGTCCAAACCATAGTAATAGAAAGCATGATGGCTGCCCTACTGACATTTGCCAACATTGCATCAAAAATCAGACTCAGAGTCTAAGTCACTACCAATTTTTCTCTTGCTCACTTTCCTCCTTAGCTGCAAATTTTTGAATTTAAAAATTAACTCAAATAGCTTTGAAAGCAAGTTTTATGTTTCATTTTAGGCTTGGGAGGGTGTGGAGTCCACTTAGGAACAATAAAAAAATAAGCATTTTTAATTTCAGAGTTTTTTTCTTTTTGTAAAAACTTGCTTAAAAAAAGGGGACGGCTGGCTGTCCCCGGGACAGTTAGGGGATGCCCAGGCGTCCCCTGACCGTCTCAGAGACAACCAATCGTCCCCTTGCCATCCCCGAGACGTCTCCGCCAATCGGGGACGTTTTGAAAAAAAGGAAACTTTTGGGACACTGAAACGCCCCCGTGCATCCCCTCGCTCTCAAAACGCCCCCCAGACAATGGGAGTAAAGTGGCAGGGAGACGGGCCCTCCCCATGTTTCCTTGGTTTTGAGAGATCGTCTTTTCATGCATTTTTGACTGGTGGTGTTCTCATTTTATCTTTCTCTCGAAGTTTGTGAGCGAAAATTTCCCCGTGGATAAGGAACGATCTTCAACCACTTCTTAAAGACATGATCTTAGGCGTTTATTTAATCACATTTTTCTAACCAGTTCGTGGCTTTCTAAAACGCCAGATTCTTTGTAAATCGCTATTATTTTTTCACGCGATCTTCGCGGTGCCGTTTTATCCCCGCCTCTCAACCTGTTGAGCCATTCTACTTGAGATTTCAAAATCATGGGTCTCTATTCGTTTTGTCTAGGCGTTTAAAGCTTTGGCGTTTTTGCATTTTTACGGCTAAGCTTTTCTGGGCGATTTTTCTCCAAATTGCACGACTTCTTTTGCATAGGTTCCTCTTTAATCTTTAGTGCATAACTTCGTTATCTGTTGGTTTCTGTGCAACACGATTTTTTTGAGTCGTCTCTTGATCGGATATATTCATTGGGTGTCGGTTTTGTGGAGACTACGTTTTCTTTCAGCCAAGCTTTGTCTCTTCTGGCCGTTTTGTCTCTTTTGGTCATTTTGCTTTCTTTCTCTACAGTTGGTGGGGCCGTCAGATTTGTCTTTTTCTGCTGGCTATTCTTTCCCTCCTCTATTTGAAGGTGTTGCTGATTTGTGTCGGCTATTGTTGACTATTCTCCTAGCCACGTGTTGTTCTACTTCAATATCTCTATCTGATCAAATTTGTGGTCACTGCTGGATTTGTGCGTTCCAGGGCATCTCGGATTTTGAACCTTCTTTTTGACAGATTGCTATTTTTTGTACCTCTATTCTATCAAAATTTGTCTTGAAAGTTTTACGCATAATGGCCAAAAGTCTTGCAAATCCTATTAAATCCTCTACCTGGTACATTGATTCAGGGGCTTCTTGACATTTCACTCATCGCCGGGATTGGTTCATTGAGTACACGCCATTTAGAGATTTTGTTATCTTTGGAGGAGGCGAGGAGTATACTATTGTCGGAAAGGGCAACGTACAAATTCATTTTGGAGGGAGAAATTTAATATTTCTCGATGTATTCTTCGTACCTAGCATGGAGTTGAACCTTCTTTATGTCAGTAGATTATGACACACTCTCCTCAATTGGATATCATTTTCAGCATGCACACTTGCAACATTGTTGATAGAGAGACACGCACCACAGTTGTTCAAGACCTTGGGGATCATGGTCTTTATAGACTCGTTGACTCTGGTGATTCTCAAGAGCACGCTATGGCAGCCAGGAGTACATCCATCAACAGTCTCTGGCATCAACGTTATGGGCACCTAAACATGCAGTATCTCTCTCAGTTAGCTTGTGATGAATTGGTTGGTGGCCTACCTACAATTCAAACTCAAAACCATGGCGTTTGTGATGCTTGTCGGGCTAGAAAGAAGCACCAGACTCCCTTCTTGGATGGTGACTCTTGGCGAGCTTCCAAGGTATTACAATTGGTTCATGCTGATTTATGTGGTCCAATGAATACTTCTTCAGTTATCGGTTGCAAGTATTTTTTATTATTTGTTGATGATTTCAGCAGAAAAATGTGGATGTGTTTTTTTAAAAACAAATCAGATGTGTTTGGTATATTTCAGCAGTATAAGGCCTTAGCTGAAAAAGAGTTTGGTTCTCCAATAGTTACTCTTAGGTCTAATAATGGGGGGGGATTTTGTTCTATTGATTTCTCCAACTTTTGTGTTGCACATGGAATTAAGCACCAACTCACCACACCATACACCCCACAACAAAATGGTGTCGAACGTAGGAATCGCACCATCACTAAAATGGCTCATTCTATGCTAGAGCATAGACATGTTCCTAAGAAATATTGGGCTGAAGCAGTTTATACTACTGTTTATCTTCTGAACTGGTCTCCAACTCACGCGGTTAAGAAGATGACTCCTGAAGAAGCCTGATCTGGACACAAGCCTAAAATCAGCCACTTGAAAAAATTTGGCTCTATTGCTCAGGTTTGGATTCCAGATGCCAAGCACACTAAGTTGGATTCTAAAAGCCAGAAACTCATGTTCACTGGTTACAGTGAAAATCATAAAGCATACAGGCTAATTGATGTCAAGACAGATCATCTCATCTTCAGTCGTGATGTTGCGGTTGATGAAACTACTGGGCCTTTCTTTCAGTCTTCTACATCTGTGCATCTTGAGGATCAACCTCCGACAGCTTCTAAATTGGGAGTCTGTCTTCCCTAGCTCCACATGATGGGAGGGATTCTGCAATTGAGCAGCCACCTCAGCAGAATATTCCACCAACCGCCCCTCCTCAAGACAATCTGGATCCTGATCCAGCTGATTCTGTACCAACCGCACTTGGTGATGTTGTTTCTCTTGATTCAGATATTGGTCCTTCTACTCTTCGACCTAAATTGTATGCCAAGACCATTAGTGATCTTCATGATGATGAGTTGATCGAGGGTAGAATAGCTCGGAAGAAGAGCAAGCAACAACATACAATTAATTTTGCTCTCATGGCCAATTTGCACAACATCTATGAGCCTCAAACATATTCTAAGGCTAAAGGCATACCTGAGTGGGAACAGGCTATGGAAGCTAAACATCGTAGCCTTCTGAAGAATAACACTTGGGTCCGTTTTGATCTTCCACCTAGGAAGAAGCCCATTGGCTGCAAATGGGTGTATAAAGTTAAGTACAAGGCTAACAGAACCCTTGACAAATATAAGGCTCGGTTAGTAGCCAAAGGGTTCTCATAGATAGAGGGCATTGACTATGAGGAGACTTTTGCTCCTACAGCCAAAATGAGTACTATTCGGCTTGTCCTCGCTACAGCAGCCCAGTTTGGTTGGCAAGTCTATCAAATGGATGTCAAGAGTGCGTTTCTCAATGGTGATCTATAGGAAGAAGTCTATATGACACAACCTCTTGGTTTCAAGGTTCCTGGTAAAGAACATCAAGTTTGCAGACTTGTGAAAGAACTCTATGGCCTTAAACAAGCTCCACGAGCACGGTAAATGAAAATTGATAAGTACCTTACTGATCATGGTTTTCAAAGAAGCCCTTCTAACTCAAATTTGTATGTCAAATGGTCTGGTGATGATATTCTTGTGCTTGTTGTCTATGTTGATGACCTTCTCGTTACTGGTAGCTCAAAAATTTGATTGAAGAGATAAAACACAATCTCAATCAATTATTTGACATGACAGATTTGGGACTTCATTATTTTCTTGGTGTTCAGGTTTGGCAGATTTCTGATAGCATCTTCATTTCTCAGTTTGCTCAAGAAGTTCAGAATGAGTGATTGCAAACCTGAATCAACACCTATGGAGAAAGGGCTCAAACTATCAGCAAAATCAGATTCACCTATGGAAAATGAATCCGCATTCAGGCAACTAGTAGGCAGCCTCATTTATTTCACTGCTACTAGACCTGATCTCAATTTTGCAGTGAGCTACATCTCTCGCTCCATGACAGCCCCTAAAGCTAAACATTGGGTTGCAACAAAGCCTGTGTTGCAATATGTGAAAGGCACTTCTAACTTTGGCATTTTGTATGGAAGGTGCAAAGATCCTAAGCTGATTGGCTATACAGACTCAGATTGGGCAGGTTTTGTTGATGACAGAAAATCTATTTCAAGGTGTGTATTCAGTTTGGGTACAGGTGCAGTTACATGGACCAGCAAGAAGCAACAGGCAATGGCTCTTTCCTCAACTAAAGCTAAATATCGAGGGACTGTTAAAGCAGCTTGTGAGGCAGTTTGGCTTTGAAGGGTTCTTTCTGAAATGCAAATGTCTCAAGTAGGCCCTTCTCCCTTGTAATGTGACAATCAAGGGGTGCGTGCTCAAACTAGCCAAAAATCCAATCTTCCATGAAAGGACAAAGCATGTTGAACTTCACTGTCATTTCATCCACCAGCTTGTCGAAGATGGATCAGTCGTATTGCAATATGTTTCGACAGAGGATCAAACTGTTGATATTCTCACCAAGTCTCTGAGCCTAGATAAGTTTGTCAAATTTAGGGGGCACCTTGGTGTAGTTGATCGGTTGACCATTAAGGGAGGGTATTAAATTAAATATTAATTTATTTATTAAAGGTCACTAGATTGTAACATACTGTAATTTAGCTATCGTAGATTTCTTTCTATTTTTGCTTCTTCGTTGATGTTTCTATTTCTCTTTTTGGAAACATCTTTATTGTATTCTATTTATGAAGCATTTGCTTCTTGTTCAATATATCGAATATTTCAAATTATCTCTATTTCAAATGAAAGGGTGGGGCTGCCATCTTAATTAAATCCAAGTGGAATCCTTTTGTCATTGATAGTGGTTTCTCTCCTTGTAATAGGTCAGTCTAGGTTATTATTGAGAAGAATGATTGCAAGTTTGGATTATGCTCCAATTTGCTCCCACTGATTATAGAGATAGGTGTTCTCTGTGGAATTGGATTGCCTAATCCCTTCCAAAGGTTCCTTGGGTCATGAGGGGAGACTTCAATATGATAGAGCATAGAGAAGATAAAGTAAGAGGTAAAGATGCCTTATGGAAAGGTAATGAATTGTACTTTTGGTCTAGAATGAAAAAAATTTGTAACCTTGTTGATCCTCCTAAAAAGAAGTCAAGAAACATGTAGTTTTGGTTTACTTGTTATCCCAATTTAGGTCATTACCCCAAAAAATTGTTGTCCCTATTCAAATTTGTACTAAGTCGAGTGTCGGGCGATGTTTCATTAAGTTCGTCTAACTTCGGCGGTGAGTACAGATGTTCTTTTAACTCCAACTTTCACCGCCCTCCGTTTAAATCCGTTCATTATTTCATATGCGTGGCATGTTATTGAATTGTCATAACTACCCAAGCGATCGATGTGTTTTACGAAGTCTTTATACTTGGAATTTTAATGTTGGTGGTCCATATGTGAAGTTCGCGAACTTGTCTAAAAGATCATCAATAACGGGAAATTCAAAGGTGTAAAGTATGGGCATGAGTTTCAGTTGTTTTGAAAACTATCGGTGGTTCTCGCTGAAGTTTCATGAACTTTCTATTTTACCGCCTAACAATGGCATTGTTTAAAAGAAGGCAAAAAAGATGGAAGCGCAGATTGGTTTCACTGTAATGCACTTTGTTTCATACTTATTACAATTAAACAATGCAAAATTGATGAATGCTTAACGGTGTATGACTATGAAATACCAAATGCAAGGAATGAACATAAATGAATACCATTAAAAGATACAGCAAATGCAATTGAAACATAGAAATATTCAGAAAGAGCAAAAACACCAAAGTATCAAAAATGTTGTATTATATTATATTATATATATATATATATATATTGTTGACCTTACAAAATTTGTATTTGGTTACAAAATTGGGGGCATCAAAAGTTGCTTTTTTTAGACATACAGAGTAAACATTAATATGCGGATTCCTTCCACTACCTCCTAGAAGATCTCAATCTAGGCTGGTGATAGCAGGTTTTCATGGGATTGCAAGAATTGGGCGAACAACCCCATATCATTCCTTACTAGCCCAGCACGAAGGAGATTTACAGCTTCTTCAGTGACTTCATTTTAGGTTGTGGTCGCGATGCAGATAGCGTCTCCAACAAGACCAGTCCACAGATAATGGTTGAGCCCTACGATAGCCACATTCACTCTGTACAGAAATTCAGGCCTAACCAGACGTTCTACTGCCCTCATTCCCCAATCTCTCTGTCCAAAGGTGTGAACGACAGTGTAAATGAAACGCTCGAGTGAGGCATTGTGCACATGAACTTGACTCAGAAACGCTTCTCCCAGTATGCCACGCAACACTTTGAAATGTCCCACCCCAGGTGGACACTTGCTAACTAAATTTCTGCCTTGTGTGATTTGCTTGTTCTGTCAAAGTTTTTGTTTGTTTTGATTTCCAATGAGATAAATACTAGGAAATATATAGAATTGCAAATAACATATACCAATTGCAAATTATAGAAATGCTTGATAATGTAGCAACAGTTTCAAATATGATTATACATAGTTTACATATACAACAAATATTCAAATCAGATTGATATTCTTTCATTGCAAATACAATTAAGTCATACCCGAACTCCAAAGCAATTAAATATAAGTCTGAAGCTTAATAACAGTGGGTCTGGAAAACTTTGACAGCAACTGGTATACCCTTGACTTGCACGCCTTGCACAATGCTCAATGATCTCCACCATAAAATCACAACTGAAATTCTTCTATGACCTAGCCGCCCTCAATAGAGGTGAAATGGGGCAAGAAACTTAGGCGTTTCAGCCTAAGGGTAAAACGCCACCCTTATGGTCTGTACAGTCTGAGCATTAATGAGGTACGGCCTCAGCTATATTCCCATGTGCTGGTTAAAGATGAATGCTAACAGCAATAAAACCCTCTCTCAACAATCATAAATCTGCTCACAAGCATAGTTCTTCTAAACCCTTGAATGCTCTTCAAATCTGCTCAATATGAATTCCCACGTGCCAAAGAATAGTGTCTTTTAACACCAATGGAAGTGCTCATAAATGATTGTCTTCAATAACTTGAAATCTGCACTCCAAACCCTTACAAAATCTTTTGATAATCTCCTCTTTAATGCACAATGTGAATTCTGAGATAAAGCCACCTAAATTAGCAAACCTCAGATGATCCTTCACACCCTTGGAAAGCTTGAAACAAAGAGAAGCTACGCTCTCCAAGATCGATTTGCAGCAAAACCCTAGGTCTCACCTCCAAATGCCAAAGCATCCAAAAAGCCAAGTGTTGAAAAATGATCAAAGATGAATTTCATTTTCTTTTTGATGTCTTATATACTCCTCATGAAAAGGCACGACCTCCAAGGCATATTCCCATCATTAAATATATTATATCTTATTTGCTTTTGTTGACTTTAATAAATTTCTCAAATAGGCGCGCAAGTCAAATCACTTTATTATTCGACTTAAATGCACTTTTTTATAATTGACTTTATAACATTAAATAGCTTTTTATAATAAAGTCAAATGAAGTCATTTGATGTCCTCACTTTATAATTTGACTTTATAATATTAAATAATCCCCTTTTAATAAAGTCAATAAAACATTTAATGATGTGCACTTTATAATAATTAAAACTCCATAACTCCAATAATAATCCCCATAAATCAATTTTGTATGCGCCAAGAGATAGCCCACTGAACTCACTACTCACCAAGGTGCCTTACTAAAAATAGTAAGGTTGGCCTCTATCATCCATTGACTTACCATAAATAGTAAGTGTATACAAATGAAGCCAGAAACCCTTGAATAACATCCCCTCTGAATAAGCCAAGGATCTAGAGATGCCAAACGCTGCAAACTGCCAACTGAGATACCAGATATCTCCACAACATAGCCCTCTAATCACCATTAATTAGCCTACAAAGGCCCGATGATAGGCTAAGCCTCCAACTCTGATGCTCGCTCAAAAAAGGGACATTACACACTTCGTCCTCTATTTCACTTTGAACAACAAAGATCTCTCTCAGCTGGTTTGATAGCAGTCTAAAGAGAGGACTGCATTCGACTTCCTCAATTACAATGAAGTCATTCATCGACACACCGTCACTCTATGCACTCGCCATTTTGAATGCTTTAGGTTGATGAAGTATGGCTACGTCCGTCGAATTTATAGAAAATTGGTGATGTATCTGAGCTAGTACTCATTAAGAATTAACGAATGACAGGATGGTGATGCGGCCGGAATTAAATGCTGATGTAACCAAGATCCATTTGATTTTCCCAATTGATCTCCTAACTGGACAGTTTGCACGTGCGATTCAATTGTATACCCGAATTAGCCATTTAATGTATAGTCTGTGAATCATGTTAACTACACAAGAAGTGACGGCCACAGGGCAGAATTTAAAACAAGAAACGTTTGGTGATTGCCTAAGGTCATATCATTAGCGAATGTAATCATTTTTGGCCATTAATACTCCCCGTCTGTTGGTTTTCAGGTTAGGTAGTTAAGCGGCAAGAAAACGTTGCTATATTTAGCAACCGTTTAGTAATCACCAAAAGAGGAAGTGTTGGATTCCTATATCTTTGTAGAGAATGACTCTTTTAGGGTCTGAATTCTCTCATGTGCACTGTGTTGTAACAGAGGAAAAGGAATAGCTTTATTTTTGTTTTAATTAATTCATGCTAGCAATAACTCACAATTTGTAAATCGTGGGTCCTGAATGTGATGTTGATCATACCAATCTGTGTGTTGTGTGCATATTTAGAGCACGTTTTCTGTGAAAGATGCCCTCTACTGCATTAAATCCATTTATTGCAACTATGAATCTTTCTTGTCTCTATCTTAATGATCAATCATTCTAGTCTGTGTGCTAGTTGGTTTATGATTTTCTTGGATTTCACCGGCATTGGCTTCATTTTTATGAGCTAGTGTTTGTTGCCTTTCCTGCTTTCTGGTAAAAAGCATACCTATTATCAATTAAATCATACGAGGGAGTTGTACCTCTAAAATTCAGAGGAAAGTCACAAATGCAATTGTGACATTTCCAAAGTTGTTAGCGTTTTGGTCCCAATGCACCACAGGCAATAGAGCTAATAATTTAGTTATATTTTAAAAGGCCAATCCATTCGCTAACACTTGTGTAACAACCAGGTCTTGAGGAAAAGGGTGTATTCTATGCTTGACAATTTTTATGGTAATAAGGATGTTTCTCTTTTGAATGTAGCAGTGACAATAACCCTATCAAGGTTTCCCCCTCTACCATGTCATATCATTCTCCAATTGAAGCTTCTACTAAGATTGGGATTAATAGTCAAGAAGATTCTTGTTTTAAGAGTTTGTTGTTTAAGCTTATTGTCTCCTTGCTCAAAAATAAAGATTGCCTTGATGGCATCCTTAGTGCTAGAATTATTGTTAATACAAATTTTACAGAAAAAATCTGCCATCAAAAGACGGGATAACTTCTTGTCTATTTGGAGCAATCTGTTGAAGATTGTTGGTAGAAAGAAAGCACTAGATAGAAGGGGTCTAGAGAGCATCCTTGAGGAGAAGCTTTTAAATGCAAAAAATAATATTTACAATAATATCAATTATAAAGCTGTGCATTAGGACCTTGGGAAATCTAAGCATAGTTTAAGATGGTTGTAGAATTACAAGAATCAAGGGACTAAAGTCAAGGCTCAGTTAAACTATTTAAAAGAAGGGGGAAATGGTACTAAAAATTTCTTCAATATCCTTAAATCTAAGCAAAATAAAGAAGAGATAGGCCCCATTGATATTGGAGGCATTAAGTCTGATGATTGTAATGGAAGATGTTTTTCAGAATTTTTATCAAATATTTTTCTCTGTTGAGGATAATGTGCATAGTGCTGACACCAAAGATTTTTGCAAGAAAGTTATTCTGAAAAAGGTTTGTGACAAAGATGCTAAAGAGATTAGCAAAAATTTCAAAAGATGAAATCATCAAAACTATTAATTATTTCAATTTTCAGTAATGGTAAGTCCCTTGGTATTGATGGTCTCCCCATTGAATTTTATAAAGCTAATAGTGAGTGGATTGCAGAGGATCTTTTGAAAATTTATGAATAAGTTTTTGTTAAGGGTTCTCTAGGGTATAATATTAATAGAGGGGTTGTTAAGTTATTTCCTAAAGAAAGGGATAGAGATCTTATCAAGAACTGGACCTATCACTATTCTAAATGGCTCCAACAAAATTCTACTGAAGCTTCTGTCTCACAAACTGACTAATATTTTAAATAAAGTTGTCCAGTTACTCTAACAGGGTTCATTAAGGTCAGATATATTCCTGAAAACTAGGTTAGTTGGGAAGGGATGAATTGGAAAAATTATTCTAGGAAAAATGTCAATATGTTACTTTTGGACTTTAAGAAAGCTTATGATAGGGATGAATGGGCCTTTGTGATTGTTGTTATGGAAGCATTTGGTTTCCTTGATGTATTTTGCAAATGGGTTAAAATCTTTTTCAAAGATGCATTTATGCAAATTGATATAAATGGGTCCTTAGCTAATCCATTTTCACTCCAAAGGCCTATCAGACAAAGCTGTCCTCTTGCTTTAGCCTTCTTTGTTATTGCTCTTAATGCCTTGTGCTATATTTTGAGGACTGATTTATTAGACCTCCTATTGGAGTTCTTTGCTTACTTGATAATAATAACAAGCTTCTCAATGTTCAATTTGCTGATGATATTGCTCTTTTCATTGCAATGAGTGAGGAAAATTTTAACAATGTTATTGATAGCATCAATTTGTTTAAGCCTCAAGTGCAAAGATCTTTGATAGTAAGTCTATTATTTTGAATTGGACAGAATCCCCTCCTAAGTGGCTCAAGAGTAGAAACTAGCAATGAAGAGGACCTAAAACAATTGTTAGGTACCTTGGTATCCCTTTCTCTATGGACCCCTCGTTAAAAGAGATGTGGAAATGAATGTTTAGGAAAATTGAAAATAAAATTATTAAATGGAAGTTCCATCTTCTGTTCCACTTAAAAATATTAAAGTGTTTTTTATCTTACTACACAGCCGTTAAAACTTTCACACAACGAACAACGAAAACAATCTAAAACTACAACTTTAAATACTCTAGGCTGGAAATTCTCAATCTGAATTCCCCATGGTAAAAGGCAGGTAACAAAAAAGAATGCATCAGATAATATTAGTTGTGAAATTTCGTTCTCAAAACCCAAAGCATTTTAAGATATTATTTTTATGTAAAATGTACTTACCAATCACACTCCATGCCATAGCCCTTCTTTACCAGAACTTCAGGTGCCATATAATCAGGTGTGCCAACAGTGGAATAAGCCTTTAAGACAATGTCAAAAACAATTATTAAATATGATAATGGAATCCACAAAAACAAATATATCTAGTGATTATTGATTTAAGATTTTAAAAAAATTAAAAGCAAATAAAACCAGAAAATCTTTTTTCAGATTTAGTATTTAATATTTAATGAAATTTCAAAAGCATTATGTCATGTATTATACACTCATTAAATGCTAACATGAACCTCAAACAAATTTGTTCACTTGTAAATTATTTAATCAAGCGGAAGCCTGAGTGTGCTCTTATTTGGAATCTCAAATTCTTCTCTCCTCGTACCCAGAATGTATAAGGCTTCTTTTACAAAAATAAGCTTCTTGCATCAGCATTAGATTTGACTTTTTGAAATACATTAGTTCTTTAAATTTAAATATACGAGAAAAAGTGCATGTATTGGTTTATTACATATGTTGCATAACAGATTAATTATAGCTGCTGAATTGGCACTGACTACTCAATCTAGTAATATAAGCACATGCTTTCCAAAATAAAGCAAGGTTGCATGTTCTACCTAGTCCCATTTTGGCAAAGGCAGGGAAACATGGAGCATAAACAGGGAAATGCCTAGAAGTACCCTTAAAATCCTAGAAATGATATTTAAAATAAGAAAATAACATACTGGCATACACAGTGGGGCCAAAGTGTGGGACATGTCTTGACGGAATATTGAAAAAAATGAGTGACAGAAAATTATTTGCTAAATTTCCAAGAAAGTCTACTGTAGAAACTGTTGTTAATCCCATAAGTATTTTTAGATAGAAGTAAACTTTAGGAGAAATCCTTACACGATTGCTGGAAAAATTCAAAAAAAGTTAAAACTCTAGATACCTTATAAATTCCTAAAAGTTGGCTATTATTACCCACATTAGATACCTTTACCTATTAAAAAACAACATATTAGGGAAAATCCTGTGATTAAAAGAACTGGGGTATTGTCACACAACAGCTATAAGAGCTTTTGGAAAACTGTAAAAAACACTTTTAACATAACAATTTCAGATCAGAGTAAATGTTTATAAAATACTTAGTGTTTATGTAAGAAAAATGCAAACAATGAAAGCAGTTCAGAGAACATATTATTGGTTCATAATTCATAACAGAGAAAGCTCACAGATGACCCTGTTCAACTTTCAGAAGTTCGATCATATGTAATTTAATAGCAAAGCTGGCAATCAAGTTACTAGCAAAATGTGGTGGGTAAAAATCATTTTCTGGGTGATAACAGAGCAACAGGATTGTCAACCATGTTACATACTCAGTGTAATCATTTTTTTTTATGGAGGGTTTTATGTCAAACCCAGATTGTTCTTGCAACCTGATTTAGGAGCACAATCTAAGCTGAGCAACTTTAGCGGAATAGATACCTCTTCGTCATTGGCTCTTAGTGTAATCTAGTTCAAGAATACCCTAGCAACAAATTAATTCTTAAACATAAGAAACCATTTTGAGAGATTGCAGACCAGGTTTAGTTAGATGCACTGAAGCTGTCAACCACACTTCTTGGAATTATTTCAGAATGAAGACCATCTTATCAGCAAGGACATTAAATACTTATACCAAATAATTGAATAAACAAACTACACAAATGATACATCAACTTGGAGGAAACTGAAGAGCTACATGTCAGAGAAAAGATCCAGACAGAAATATGTTGCACTATTTTCTCACTAAAGAAAAATATGTAGCATGCAGCCTCCAAAATTGAAAAGAACTTGTTCCCCCACATTGAGGAAAACTAGAAATGAAATACCAGTGATCGTCGATTTCTTTTCCAGTGTTGAATCTGTTCCCTTTGAGTTAACAAAAGGCCCCTGTTGCACCCTCTCAAATCTGAACGTCCTTCCATTTCCAGAGCTCCTGTAAATGGCTCATCTTCATTCAAAGTTGACAATGTGGTATAATCTAGTGGTTTGCATAATCCAAAATCTGATAATTTCATATGCCCATCTTTATCCAACAACAAGTTATCAGGCTTGATATCCCTGTACAAAAACTCTTCACAAGTCAATATAATTTCTCTAATATGAATATTGAATGCTGGCCAAGTACAAGTTGCACCAAAAGCATCTTTTCAAATACATTGTAATAAGTTAATAACAACACCATTGTTTTGTCTGCTAGTACTCACATTTAATTGCTAAGTAATAATAGAATTTTCTATTGAATTCTACTAACCAAATATGCATGTTCAAAGATTATTCAAAAAGAAATTGAATTGGAAATTGATATTGTAAAATCATCCTCCAGATTACATACCAGTAACTGCAAAATATAGTAAAATATATATGCATTATCTTCAAATTTGATATTGAAGTTCAAAATCAATACCTATGAACATAGTTGTGTTTATGTATTGAGTGAATGGCCAGGATACTCTGTGCAATATAAAAGCGTGCAACATCCTCAGCTAAAACATCCTCACGGATAAGCAGAGTCATAATGTCACCCCCAGGAAGGTATTCCATGATAAGATACAAATATTCGGTGTCTTGAAATGAATAAAACAGCTTCACAATGTACCGGCTATCAACTTCTGCAAGCAGATTCCTCTCAGACCTTACATGTTCCACCTGCAACCCATAGGATGTCATATCCAATCATCAGTAAGTCTTAACATTCTCACTAATTCTGGAGACTAGAGACATGTCAGGTGTGGAAAACAAGGACCAGATGGAAATGTATATTTGTTGTTAGTGTTACATACATAGCATATACTTTATTAGCACCAGCTACTATCATGTTGTATGCCTCTTTCTCACTTCAATCAATTGGCAAAACTTCAGTGTGCATGGACATCCTAAGCCTTTTTATTGATTCTCTTCTAACTAGTAGCTCTTTGGGATTTGCTAAGAAAAATTTTAGCCAGCACAGAACTCGTGAATTTTCCTACAAAAGATAAAAAGCTACAAGTATATTAATGTATTTTAAAGTTCTTTTTGGTTCTTGTTAATCAGAAATTTACAAATGAAAATTTTCAATGTAATTTTTAATTTTATATGATATATCTAAGAAACATCTATAGTAAGTTTCCCTATTTCAAGAGACACTTCCAACAGATGTACAGAGATAAACGTCTGAAGTTCCCTGATGTCTGAAAACGTCCCCACGTGTCTCAAAGAGGGGGATGCATTTCTGACATGGGAGACAAGAACTAGGGGTCATGGTATGAGTCTCCAAGTAACTATGTTAAAGTATATCCAAAAATATAGGTCAAGATACCTATGAAGATAATATGTCTTTCCAATATCACATGTCCAAAAACCAAGCTTCTTCTTGGCAATAAAAATTATAAATGGGTGTTACAAAATGGAAATTAGAACCTAGACCAGGTAATGTCCCCATTTTGGCCATACACTCTTCTTTTGGATTTAGCCTATTTCCGGAATCCGTGAGCTGCTGAAGTATAAAACTAGGGTTTCCTCTTTCGTGACACTGCCAGTTGGCGTTCAGAGGATGTTGTGCAGACTTACTATTTATAGCAGTTTGCTATTTTTAGCAAGTCTATCTTTGGCAGTATCTATCTAGTAGCAATTCAATCCTTTGCAGTTCAGTGTTCAGTTTAGGCTTTCTCGATGGTTTTGAAGTTAACTTACTATTTTGGCATTTACTATTTTTAGTAAGTTCATTTTGGCAGAAGCATCATCATCAACTTGGTTCAGTTTGGCATTTGTCAGTTTGCTAATTTTAGCAATTCATCAGTTGCAGCTTGGGCATTGTATTTGGTTATCTCCTTGGACTGAGTTTCAGACTTAGTCAATTTTCATGTCTTGAAGTTGTACCCCACGCCTAGGCTTGATGACTTCAAGTTGTTTTAAAGAAGGGGACATAAAGGGGTCAAGTGAGCATTTAATTATTTAATAAATGCTTTATTGTTGCAATATGAAATGGATGCCTAAAAGGGAAGTTGAATGATATTTTATTATTTCAAAAAGTAAAAGGCAAAAAGGTGGCGTCCCTTTTGGAAGTTGAAGTGATTCAACTTCTTGGAATTTGAAGAGTTCTTGTTGCTTCATTTGCCAACAAAAGCTTATATATTGCTGCTGTTTGAAGAGCTGATTATCCATTGTTAATTGCTAAAGTTATGCTGTCGAAATGACATTGTGATTTTCTTCGAGGGATGCTTACCTCCTAGATTCCAATCAATTTCGTGTTTGAAAGACAACACCTAATTGGTTTTATTGCTGCTTCTCATCCAGATTAGCAGATTGAGCCTATTGTTGAAGAATTTTGGAGTTTATTATCATTTTTGAGTTGCTGGTTCATCTACAGCTGAAAGTGAATTTTGTATACAGCTTTGTGAGTAAATTTTATTTCATTCTGGGTATTTGTGCTATGTGATTGTTGACATTGGGCGACCCTTCTCATAGAAGATGAGACTTAAATTCAAAGAACCTGATTTTTAAGAGCAAAATTGCCCTTCCAGCCAGGTCGTACCTTCTTAGAGAACATTGGGATTCGTGCCAAATAAATGTGGAGGATTTGATGCTGTTTTATGACTTGTTCTTGGGCGCCATACTCCTAGAGAGCCTTTGCAAAAGGTTTCAGTCAATTTGAAGGTATATTGATGAAGTTATGAGCATTTCATGGTGTTTTCTATTTGCAGATCAGAATTTCCAGAACTCAGATTTTTATATCAGATTGCATTAGTTTGCTGTTTTTGGCCTTTACTTCATCATTTGAGGGATAAACATTGTAAAGCATTCATTCTTTACATCTTAGCATTATTCTCTATCATTGTAATACTTGTATTTGCAGATTCCTTGATTGTAAGGTTGAGATTTAGTAGTACTAATCCAACCATTGTTATTGCTGCAATTACTTGTTATAATTTCATACATTTGTAACCCCTGGATGGTTTACCGCCAGTGTGGAGAAAGAACAATTAATCTCTCTTTAGTCACCCACTGTAAAGTGGCGAATTCCCATTCATAAGTGGATGCCCGCCGCAGCGGATGAATTAGTTTTGTATTGTAATGTTTTCCCCCCACTGTTCAAGTGGTAGCGTGGAAATTCTCATGGCTGGTTATCCGCCTATTGTTTCAGTTTTCAATTAATCACTCCGTCATATGTTAGCACCTCGCCCTCAATGGGATCTTGAGTGCACATTCTTGACGTTGAGTTTGTTTCAATTCAAGTATTGTTCATTAGTTGCTCCGCCATATGACAACACCTTTCCTTCATTGGGATTGAGTGTGCATTCTTGGCGTTGAGTTTCTTTTAAGCTTGGTTTTCAGTTTGATGCTAACGCTAATCCAGTTGACTAGTGCTGGTTTGTGTTATGATAATTCAAGAAAAAAATTGGTTGGCATATTTCGCACTTCAAGTATACAATATTGATACAATGCACAATATTATGTCCTAACTCCTGATATTTTATGGGTACATAAGAAAACAGGTTTCAGTGTTTTCTAAATAAAAGAAAATAGCACAATGGAATGGACCTAGATAGAATAAACTTCGTATTTTTACACTTTTAGAATGAACTAGGTGTGAAATTTGAGGGATGGTAATGATAACATTCAAAGAAAATGCATAGCATGTGTTGAAGTGCTCATAGTTATTGTGCAAGAAAAGTTAGCAACACATCATTTTTTGTAAATAACTGCATGAAATATTTCAAGTTATTTTCAATGAACCAAATCTCTCAAATAGCGACTCACAAGAACCCATCTTTTGTGTGCCTAATGGTCCATTCAGCAATCATTGCATCAGGTGATCCTCCCATGGGTGAATATGTGGGATCAAAACTAGAGAAATGAACTGTGGCATAGACTTGACCATCACCAAGTGACTACAGAATTTTCCATGAAATCAGGCCCACTTGTCTTGCTACCGCATTTGCAAAACCTTGGGCAAGTATTGTACCTTATTAACTGTTCATTGTCTGGTAGAGTTTTACAGAAAAATCCCAACACTCTTCTAAAATATATGTATCTCCTAAGAAGATGTGTTAGAGATAACAATCAATTATTCCCCAGATAAAATGATGTCCAAGAGACTCGGATGTTCAATAAACTTTGACACTTATTCATGTGTGGAAATTCTTTTACAATCAAAATAAATTTCAGCATGATATACATGAATTCCACCAGATTGATCACAGAAGTGTGCATAGAAACACAACTTCTTTACAGAAATCTATTTTTCTCAGAAAATAGCCAAATATTTGTTGGTTGGAAATTTTGTATTCTCGTGAAAGCGTACAAAATTGAGATTTCAACCACAGCACGTGAGTTTGAACTCTCCTAATTAAGGGAAGGCTCCCCCTTTAACTAAATAAAACTAAATGGATAGGACAGCAATCGTTCCTCTTGTTTCAGGAAAGATTACGTTCTTCTCTCTTCACAGAAAAGACACAGTAAATGTTACTAAAACTTATTACAACAGCTATGCAGTGAAATTAAGAGAAAGGAAATAAAGTTTCCTGAAAGCACAAAGACTTCCGTTATTTCCTCCGGGACGGGAAAACAATTCGATAAGCACAAAGTCTTGAAGAATGAAATCCTATCAACCTTTTTCAGAACGATTACTTTATGGAAATATACAACATAAAACAGCTCAAAATCTGTAACTATGAAGTATCTATTTACTATCCTAGATGAGAAATACTATGAGCACAAAGACTTATAATTCTTCTCTATTTCTAACACTAACTATGAATTCAATTCTCACATTTACAGCACAAAGTCTGCAGATATTTAAATCGAATCTCTCTTCAGCAATCTTCAACAATTTTCAAGTAATCACAAAATAATAATGATCCAAAATGACATAAGAACATTTAGGATGCAAAACAAGAATTCAGCTCAAAGTCTGAAATTCCAGCTTCTTGATATCACTTGAAAATTCACAATATTCCACTATAAAGCTCAAAGACTTTATGAGTACAAAATTCTGCAGAGTTTTCTTGCTTGCTAAAAAGATAAAAGATTACAATAGACCCCTCAAGTATTTATAGGAGGAAGGTCTGGAGAAAAAGGTGGGAGGATCTCAACAAACTTGAGAAAATCTCTCAACCGATAACTAATTGCGATTGACTTATTCAAAATTACAATCCAAATTGTGATTTGTCTTGTAAGATTTTACATGTAATTACATTTTCGAAAATTGCAAGGAAAGAACACTTGCAATTGCAAAATTTGTTTTTACATATATATTGTCGAAAGTAAAATTACATAAAACAATCTAAAATTTTAATCTGCTTCATTCCTATCTTTGAAGGATAAGAATTTGCTGATGATGGTTTGCAACTCATTTGGATCAGGACCCAACGTGTTCTTAGCCACTGCAACGGTCTTCAAAATCACATCAAAGTATCTGATAGTCGCCAATCTATGCTCTTCATAAGAAGTTTGCATTTTCTCAAGGATTATCTGATGATTGATAAGCTTTTGAATCGAATCCATAGAGAATTGCTCTGATTCCATTTGTTGACGAAGATTGGCTGCCATATCTGAAGTAACTGAATCAGCTTCAAGTAATTCATTTTCTTGATTCAAAACCGTACATGAGATCTTCTCAAAACTTGAAAGAATATCCTGCTGAACTTCATCATTCATTTCTAAAGTGGCCTGGATATCTTTGATAAGATCTTGAATGACTAATGATCTATTTGTCATAAGTTCCTCAAATTCTATGTACTTCTCTCTGTTTGGCAAGATCGAGTTGCTGCATAGAATTTGTAACTTAACTTGATCTATCTCATGCCAGATTTTTAAATCTTTCTCAAGTGATTCCAAACTTTGCTTGAAGGCTTCTAAAGTCTGATTCAGCTTTATCTTTGCTATTCTGACATTCTTGAAAACTTGCAACGTCTTCTCAATCATTGGAATACTTTGCTCAATTAGCTGAGTTATCCATGAATCAATTGCCTTGGCCTTTTGTGCAATTCTTTCTAATTGTCTAACTGATTCATTTGGAGGAGCTGTAGATAGAGAATCAACTGCCTCTGATGATCCTGTAATCCTTTGAATGACTGAAACCAGCTGAGCATTGTCTTCTTTGAGCTTTTCCTTTTTAGCTAAGAGTTCATTATAGCTTTGTGTCAGAATTGTCACTGAACTCTGAGCATCCTGCATCATATTGGCATGAGTCTGCTTACCCAATTCCACCCTTGTGAACCTATAATCAGATACCTGCATTTCTTCATGTGGTTTATCAACTAAGGGCTCTGCAATTTCAGCATATTTCATTCTGTTGCTGTCAACAAAAACCTGTGAGACTGTTTTAGCTTTCTTTGCAATCACTGGTTTTGATTTCTTCAATTTTCGGAAATCAAAAATATCAGGAGACACTGCCTGTTTCTTTCTTTTGGGAGCAATTGAATTCAACCATGGAGGAAGATCCAAAGTTGTCACATCTGAAATGGCAACTGCAGTCTCTGTAGAAATGGGCTCAGTTTGTGATACAACAGAAATTCTCGGAGGTGCCTCGGTTTGTACAGCAACTATGTTTTGTGCAGAAGACAAATTACAACTAGGATTGGCCATGAAACAATCAAAGCTTGTTACAGAGGTATCAATTTCTGGAAGAGTCATTTCTGACATGACTGGAAAGATTGGATTTATGTCGAAAATACTCTTGAAGTTACTAGGTAAGTTCATCATGGGAGTATCCATCACTGATGAAGATTGATGACTAGTCTCTTGTGGTGGAATAGAAGGAACAAAAACGGTGGAAAAGGAATCAACATCACTGTCGATAGGGGACATAGGAGATATAGCTGATTCTGGTATTGGAGCTTCAATGTGAGGAGTTATCTCACTTAGGATGGTAGAGGTCTCAAGAACCTCATCTTCTTCTTGCTGATCTAATATCTGAATCTGCATTTCATTGACTTCCTTACCCTTTAATGTTTCCCTATCCAATGGTTGTTCTGGAGCTCTGCTTACTTTAAGCTTGATTCTGGTACTTGAAGAGGAAGCTCCTTCTTTTGATTGTTCCCTGATTTCTGATTTCAATCCTCTAGGACCAGCTAGGTCATCTTCAGCTCTAACTTTGATTTTGATAGTCTTGACACCTATGCTTTTGAGCCAAGAGTTGGTGTTCGCCAAGACTGATTGAAATCTATCAAAGATGGAGACGGATTCCTTTTGAGACCATTGAATTGCAGGAATGGGAGCATTAGCAACTCCTTGTTCTTCGTACTCAGGATCCAAAATCTGCTTATCATCAATTACTCCTTCTGGAATTAAAGTCAGATTCAGGTCAATAATTTGCTCCAAAGTTAGCCTGCAATAATCCATTTTGTATATATCCTTCTCTGTACGGAGGTCTGCCCAAATGTCCTCAATGCGGTGAACATGAGTGAAGGAGGCTCTTTTTATTTTATCCTTCATCCTTCTGTAATCAAAATCCACCCTAGCTTGGAATCTCTTCAATGTTATCTCCTGAAGTTCAGTTTCCATTGCTTTGGCTCTTGAAGAGGTTGTCAAAGAATACCTGTCGATTACCAATGGATTATGTGAAGAAATACCAATTCCAGACTTGTGTTGTGAAGCTTGACGTGAATGAACTGCCATTAACTGCCTTCCCAGCTCCATCAGAATGATCTTATCAGTCGGATATCTTGGGAGCATATAAGGTTGGTCTTCAAAGCAGCCAACTCTCATATAGGTGAATGTAGGAAATTGAAGAAACAAGCAGCCATATTGATTTACTTTATTCCAAGCTGCGTCAGATACCCTGTTATTTACCAACTCTTTGTCAAACAAACACATAAAATAACCGAAGAAGGCATCTTGAACCCTTCTATAATGCGCTCGACTTGGAATAAAAGTCAGCTGGTCATAATATTTCCATACAGGCACCAAGGATCTGTCACCTTCAGGAGATAAGCCTGGAAAATGTCTCAAGGAAGCCGCTATATAAACCAAATATGAATTCATATAGAAGGTTAAAGTGGTAGGAACCTGTGCAAGCTGTTCACACAAACAGTCACTGATTATTTCTCCCCAGAAAATTGGATGATGTGCTTTTCTAATAACAACCATGAACTTATACATCCAGTTTTCAAACACATTAGAAACTTTCAACCCTGCAATTCTGCTCAGAAGAGTGATCATATCATTAATTTCCTCTATGAAATCAGACCGATACAACTTGGGTATACGGGTGACACAAGGTCGTGATTTGAGAAGCCACTTAGAATTGATATGTCTAATACAATCACTCTTTTTCTGCTCAAAATGTCTGTGAGCACTCTTCAATGAGATCTCTGAATATGTAGTTGCATCAGGTACTCTGAAAACTCTATTGATTGTTTCGGCATCAAGTCTGATAACTACGTTGCCATCATCATCCTTGATTGTTCTGGATTGTCTATCAAAGCGCGCTGCACATGCAAGGACGAATTCTGGTTCAAGGGCAGCAACAGGAAAAGAAGCCACCAGATGAATATGACTTCTCAGCAACTTTTGCATATCAGAAGACGTAGATTTCTCAGCTCTTTCAAGAAATTCAGACATATCAACATGCCCTATTTCTGTATCTTTGATCTTGTCAATATTTGAAACGACGTGAGACGGAGAAATCTCATTCTGATATTTATCAAACTTATATTTCATCTTTTTGCCGGCTGGAGAAGTTGGTTCATCCGTCATTGAACAGGAATCTGCAAGACTGCGGTGAAAACCCCATAAGGTCAGAACATCATCAGCATCAACGTGAGTGGGCATGGCGGAACTCAAACCCTAGAACAATGAAATGAACTTTGGAAGAAAGATGGAAGGCGAATGAAGGTGGATTGGGAATGAATGGAATGGTGGAATGAAAAACAGCATTTTGTCTTCTTAAAACAGCAAGACAAAGAGATCTTTTAGCTTGGATTTGGAATTTCGTCCAAAAAGGTCAACTTTTGTGCTTTTTAAGGCAATTCGGGTTTTTGAGTGTCTTCAACAATTTCGGAACTTTTTGACACTTTAGCAATTTCTGCTTTTTACAATTTCGGGATTTTAAAGAGCTTTGACAATTTTCACAAAGGCAATCGGGATTTTTTGGAAATTTAACAATTTTTCAATTTTGCAATTTTGAAAATTGTTATTTCAATTGCAAATCCCGAAAATGTATTTTTGAGCTAAAAACCCGAATGATAACACAAAGTGAATTATTTATTCTGGAAAATGATAATGGATGTTTGAAGTGGCAAAATGAAGTGAAAGGAATGAGCATAGTATATGAAAGTTTATTGCTGGAAATGGATGGTAAAATAGAAAAAATGCGTTTTCATCATATGAAGCATTTTTTAAATGGAAAAATGCATTATGTATGAAGTATGGAGGTATATGAAATGAGATGGAAGGCAAAAATTTCAGTGAGATGAAGGAGAGGGCGAGTGGGATGAAGGACATATGGCAATGGAATGAATTTGAAACATTATTGCTGAAACAGCAAAGTAATGAAAAACACATTTTGATAATATAAGGCGAATATATGGAGTATGTGTGAGGCGGATGAAGTGTATATGAGAAAAATGAAAGACATATTGAGAATAAGGAAATGCGTTTTTGAATGAAGGCGAATGGAGGCAAAGGAAAACGGGTATTAGATAATGATAAAAACGCGTTTTCAAATGAAGGCAAGCTGAGACAAAGAAAAACGCATAACATAAAGATAACCAATGAAGTAAAACGCGTTTTTGAAACTAACAGAAATATTAACAAATATATAAAATCGACCATGGCAAAAACAGAAGAAAAACGCGTAAAGAATAAAAACGCGTTTTTGAATGACATTGGAATCTAAAACAAATATATATATATGACAATGACGTTTTTAAATCTAAAACAAAAAGCATATAAATGAAAAAGACGTGAAAGATAACTGAAAAACGCATAACATACCTGGAGTGAGTTGTATATGCGAAAATACAGAGACAAAACCCTAGGCGCGTTGAAAAAAGACAGTAACTTGGCTATTTACTGGTAAAAGTCCGAATTTCAGGCATTAAGGTCGACAAAATCTCCATGAAATGGGGAAGTAAATGCGAAGAAGAATTCAACCAGCTCGAATTTGAGAAAAATCGGACTTTTCAAAAGCTTTTGCAATGCAAAATGTCATCAAAAACATGAATCGGGCCTTTTTTGAGGCTTTACATGCTTTTTTTAACAAAATCGGGTTTTTGAAGCCAAATAACAATTTCACTTTAAGCAAATTCGCACTTTTTAGATGACTTGACAATTTTCATTTTAACAAAAATGAATACTTATGAAAAATTCGAACTTTTCAAGTCATTAAAGCAAAATCGGGTTTTTGAGACATTTTAGCAATTTTGCTTTTTGTCAGAATATAAAAACTTAACAAATTCGGGGTTTTTTGAGCACTTAAGCAATTTCGGGTTTTTGAGAAACTTTAGCAATTTTGCTTTTGAGTTCAAATTTCCCTATTTGCTGAGTTGCTCTGAAAACCCGAAATTGATGAAAAAGACACCAAAAACAACTCAGAAATCGACGAAAACGGAAACGTAAGGGGGAAAAAGAGTAGCCCAAAGGTTAATCAACCTAAAACAGAGATTTGCCACTCTTTGCACCTCGTAATGCGTGCCTTAGAGAAGAAAAATCTCAAGTTTTAAGAAAATTTTGATTGGTTACCTAAATTTTGAAACGAGTTAAAAATTTAGGATAACAATAAATGAGCTCTGTAACTTGTCCATGCTAGAAAATTATGCCCAGGATACTTGGTATATACACATAAGTCACTTTAGAAAATATAATCCAAACTATAAAATTTTCCCTGTTAGAGACAGAGGTTCAACATACACTTTCATTAAAATTTCGTTAATGTTATGGTTAGGTTGTTCCATTTCTTCCCCGTCCTTCTATTCCAGACATGACTATTAGATGCATATATTTATTTTTCCTATTTTCCTTGCACAATAGCGGCCTATAAGTTTACTAATTAGTCCAGGTAATACACAGTTAACAAAATCTGTCTTCTACAGTTCTGCAACTAAAATCTGTGATTATGGTATGCCCAAAGTCATTGAAAAAAACTGTGTGCTTTTACATCATATAAGACCAGTATCCTCGAAAGGAAATTGTCAAAATATGCAACTTATGATACATTGCAGTCCTCATCTTGTAGGCCTGAACCAGAGAAGCAGTAAAGGCACTACAGAAACAGAGGAGTTTATGTAAGGCACTTGTTTTATCTTCAACATACATCATAAGAAAAAAGTTGTTAGACAATATTCTCAAGTAAATTAATATATAGAATGCAACTATCAATAAAAATTATTAAAGTGAAATATTCAATTCCAGACTGTTAAAATCATAACATGTTACCCATCAAAATAACAACTTGCAAACATGGATACAAAGAAGGCATCTAAATTCCTCTCACATTAAACCTCATTTATTCAAGAGAGGAATAACTAACACCTGCCCACGACTAAGCATTTCTGACTTCTTGAGCTTTTTCATTGCATAGATTTGTCCAGTTGACTTAGCACGACAGAGCCTCACCTGCATCAAAAATGCAAGATCCCTTAGTGGTTAGAAACAAGCAGGGAGTTTTTTGTTTCTGTAACTGTCAATAGATGCCACAAATAAACACTACAAATACAAAGAACAAAGAATAATTTCTGTTCTGGGTGTCCCTTCCAACCACTTGTATCAATATTTAAAATTATCCATCAAGTTAAAGCAACTGATATTAACTTAAAAACCATGCTAAAGCTTATGAATATTTGCACTTGTACTTGGATCATATGGTTTAGGTTTACCCTCACTAGTTATTTTTACATGTTTTGGTGTTTTGGTTACTGTTGTATTGCAACAAAATGTACTTTCAATTCATATTGAGCTAATGGTGGACATTCATGTATTTTACTGTTCCTTTTCATTTACTTCTTGTCTACCCCTGCTATTGAAGAATTATGTAGGCCATAAGCTCCCTTTTATTACAAAAAAAATGTCAATACCACCTCTCTAATTCTAGAGTTGTTTTACGTTTCTCAAAGAAACCCACCATAAAGCAACTTGCTACTTATTCAAGTCAAAATAAAAAATGAATTCATATTACTAAACTAATATAACGTTTTTTTCTAACTATATGCTTTGCTTTTTTATATCTAGGTTATTGATACTTGGCTGTAATCCAACACTGCCACTTAGCCAATATCGCTAACCATTGAATTATGTACAGCATTTGTCTATCTTCTATGCTAAACTAATCTTGAGAAGAACCTTTATTGGAAAATCTCCTGTCATACCTTCAGTGGTACAAGGCTTCATTTCTTTGGTTGAATAGCCTTCTAATTTTAACGTTTCAGTACATATACAATAAAGGGCATCATTAATGCCACCGAAGTTCACTGGCACACAATCTGATTATGTTTTGACTGTAAGTTTAATTTGGATGGCCCCACAAGTGGGACACATATGCACCCAAGACTTCAGTTTGAATTATTAATTGACTATCTTTTCTCTAATGAAATGGTATTGAATTTTTGTTTACTTGGAAGGCATCAAAGAGTTATGAATGTTAAGACTAGGTATTGTACATCATGCAAATCCTTGTAATAATTCATTATTTTAATGTGTTGTAATATTTGGCCCCTCAAGGAACAAGGCACTACCCCTAGAGAAATCCATAAGATTCCTTGGATGAAACATGCCACTTGGAAGTTCTATTATGATGGATATAAGTGAGCAATGAAGTTGGGATTACATGTAGATTAGTTGGCGCATCTTTGACCAGCTATAGACTGGCTACTTATACTTGTGTGTAAGAAAGTTGTAAGAGCAATTAGTTCTCTAATGTGAAGCACTTGGATTGACCCATTTGATCCCCTTGGTTGTAGGAGTCAATATTCAACATTGGGAGTTGCATTCTATGTAGTGAGGTGTTACACTTGAGGTGGGGCACATGGGTCCAAGGTGGACATGACTTGGCTCATGGTTTTGATCCTATGCTCTTGAAAAACCATGTGGTTTCCTTGATCTCCTTGGTCTATATAGTGGATGTTTGGGATAGAAATTGCATAGAGACTTTATTGCAGGTACATTTTGTCAGATTGACTCCACAAAACAGAATTGAAGATCTACATTGATAGCACTAATATTTTCTATTGTAACATTTCTCCTTTCTAATATAAGCAGTGTGCTATTGTTGTTGGGTTTTTTCCCCGAAGGGGTAAACATTGTGTTGTGTATTGTTATGCTACTGAAATTTGTGTAAATTGTGAAACTTATTTGCATAGCTTTTCTCTTTACAATTATTGAGTTTCCTTTCATTTGGTATCAAAGCTTAAATAGATTGTTCAGATCCATGGGAGTGGAGGGCATTTTTTGGCTCCATTGTATTAATCGTTGTCTAAGTGGAGCTCTACATGGTTGGATCTTGGTTTCAAGTATGAAGAATGGATAGTAAATGGAGAGAGAGAAAAAATAAACGGAATTAACTTTGAGGTTTAGAAGCTCAAGAGCTCAAGATGAGGGACTTGTTAATGAATAGGCATCAATGGCTTGTTGTGGCTAGTAAGAGGTGCACAACAATAGCCAATGAAGACTAGGAAAAACTAGATAAAAAGAAGAGATTTACCATCCATCTATGCCTTTCAAATTCAATGGTCCTAGGGGGTTACAAGGAAGAGTTATGCATTATCTTGCTATGTTCATTGCCAAATCATGGAACAACCTTGTCGCGGCAATCACTAGCACCACTTCTAAGCTGAAACTTGAAGAGGTGGTTGGAGTCTTGTTGTACGAGGAGATGATGCAGAAATTCATGGATTCTACCAAATAACAAGGACAAAAGGTCCAAGTCAAACAAGAGATCTAAGACTCCTAGTAAATCTATTAAAAAATTAGGATCATGGGTTGCTACATCACCAATAACTATAAGACAAATAAAATGAGAACTACAAGATACACATATAGAAGACATTACACAATATACATCAGGAAAACCCTTCCAAGTAAAAAACCCCATAAAGCATCATTTCATTATAAAACACTTACAAAATGGTCTATTAAAAAATAGATTGAACTTCGGGATATCACTCCTCCTCACTTCCACATGGCCAATAATACCTCTTGTGCATAGTAATAGGATCCACTATAAATATCCAAATTCCCACTTCCTCTCAATGAGAAGGAACATCCTTAAATATAGGAAAAGGGGTGGCAAAATACTTTAAGGGGTATTAGTCACACCTATTCAAAACTACCATTTATAAATAATCAATAATCTAATAATTATTAGAATATAATTTTTTTAAATAGAATATGCTTAATAAAGCATATAATATATATATATAATTTCCCTTATATTAGAAAATTATATAATTGTTATAAGGGTATGACCCCAGATAACATTATGTTCTAACACTCTCCCTTAATGTTAATAGGGGAGCATCACTTGTCAATTTCTATAAAAAGAAAATGTACCCTAATAACATAGGTCTTTTGACAATGATAAGCAGAGGCACAAATATATGACAAAATGAAGATCATGTGTTCCAAACTACATGAAAGTCATCTTGTTCTAATTTATAATCCTAGTGTTTTAAAAATGATGCATTTGAGGTCTTATATTTTTTTTATTAGAGTCCAAGATTGTTCAAACCAGCCTCCCCCAAGGTGTCCATAAGCCTTATATAATACAATGCTTTTGCAAGTGGATGATTTACAGAGAGAAGAATTCACAATATGTCTGAAGGACTTATACATATAATGCCTCGAGATCTTATGTTCTGCCCATTAGGTCTTACATCCATGATTTAACCACTAAGAGATGTCATTAACATATACACTCCCCCTCAATGGCATCCACCTTAAAGCCAAACATTGATTTGAATTTGAAGAATTTGGTATTGCACAGATGTTTGACATGTGATTCCTAAGATTCCATCCTATTTCTTCTTGATCATAGTATATCTTCCATTGGATAATCAAATGAAAACAACTAGAAAGAAATTGTATGATTGAATACTTTCCCTTGAGTGAAGTTCCCATGATCTTCAATGTGTTTTTCGCTCTCTTTTTGGAAATAGGAGTCTTTAGTAAGAGTAAAACAGTGAGACTTTTACTAGTACCCACATGAAAAACTCTTTCCACTAATCTTTTGAGTCATATTGATGCTTCTTGAGCTCCTTTTGTATTCAACATTTGATTAAAAATCCATGGAAGGTAGCTTGTTCAACTATTAATTCATCCATGGAATAGCAACTGCAATATTTATTTTGAACGCACAATATGTGGTAGATTTCCTATAATTAGGATCACCAACATAGTTAGTGGCACAATAATCAAACTATTTTGTTTTTGGTGCAAGAATGATAAAAACAATAATAGATTAACCTTTTTTGTGTGCATCTATCATTTTCAGATGTTCATATAGGATTCTACAAACAACTAGATTTAGGTTTTAAACTTTTAAATAAATACCAGTTGTAATAACTAGTTTGATCATATTACATTTCTTATCATACTATGCATATTTAGTTTTGAAATACTTGTAACTGATCCTAGAATATAATCACTTTGGATGACAAAATAGACAAATTTGTAGTCTCTAAGATTTAATTCAATAATAAATAAGTCAACTATGTATAACATGACTTAAAAAATGGAAATGATCTAACGATCTTATCAAGGAGATCATATAAAACTTTTATGAATAAAAGAATATATGATTTGATTGATTCTTCAAGAGAAAAAAAAAATCGCCCTACTAAACATATAGTCATGGATAAGTTGCTCTTTCCAAGTTTGCTCCCTAGACAGTTTCTAAAGGCAATAACCACCCATTGTATGTAGGTGCTTTATGCCCAAGAATGTTAGAGGATTGATACACAACAAGGGGACAAAACCAATCCATCTCAACTTGTTAATGTGTCATATAGGAGACAATTTGTAAAATTGTGGAACTAGTCTTGGTATTTAATATACTATTTTTACCAATAAAAAAGGATTGCACATATCTGAAATAGTGATCCAATTGGGTGTTAGGATGGTGTATATATAGTGATTTTTACAGATAGAGAAAGAAGTTATGTTATCCATGTACATTTCTAAAGTTTCCTTTCTTATCTAAATAAATCCAACCAAAGTTATACCCTCATCTAAATATTTTCTATAGGTGATAGTAAATGTATGGGTTGTTACAATGGTTAAAATAAGTCACTGCATTGAACAAGAAATAAATACTAGACATAAGGTAATCGACTAATCTTCAAGCCTAGATGTATGACAAGGTCTTATGTTCATGGCAATATAAAATATATGTCAACTCTTATTTTACAGGTGATAATTCTCTTAACATCCAAGGCAACAACATCCTCGATGGATATAAAAGAAATAGGGCTAAGGTTATGATTTTAGAGTTCAAGTTGATCGATGGTAACTACCAGATTTGGTATATCTAGAGTATTGATACCTGATCATAAGTATGAGACCAAAAAATAATATAAAGCATTGCATTATATTTCACCTGTTTTATATATTGATATGTGTTGTACTCAAGAAACTGAGAGGTTTATCGCCTTGTTCAAGCAATACAAGGATGTTTTTGCCTGGTCATATGAAGATTTAAAAGTCTTCACACCCGTTGAATTGTCTCACACAATTCCGCTGAAGTCTGAAGTGAAGCCTTTCAGGCAGAAACAAAGACATTACAATCCGCGAATTCAAGATACTATCTATGCGGAAATTCAGAAGATGGTGGACTCTAGAATAATTTTTCCTATTCATCATTCCACCTGGGTGTCAAATATCGTTCCTGTGCGCAAAAAGAATGGAGAAATCAGAATTTGCGTTGATTTCAGGAACTTGAATCAATCGTCCTTAAAGGACAATTATCCCTTACCAATCATGGAGCATACATTGCAGACAGTTACCGGATCGGAAATGCTATCACTTCTTGATGGTTTTTCTGGTTATAATCAGATTGCAGTGGCTGAGGAGGATCAAATCAAAACAGCTTTCACCACGCCGTGGGGAACGTTTGCTTATGAGAGGATGCCTTTTGGCCTTATCAACGCCGGTGCTACTTTTCAAAGAGCCATGGATTTAGCATTTGGGGATCTTAGGAATAAGATCATAGTCGTCTATCTTGATGACTTAACCGTTTTTTCAGATAAACGGAGTGATCATTTTTCACACCTTGTGAAAGTGTTCGAGAGATGTAGGTATCATAAAATATCTTTGAATCCGAAGAAGACAATCTTTGCGGTTACGGAGGGCAAGTTACTTGGTCATATCGTTTCCAAAGAAGGTACCAGAATAGATCCGAATCGGGTGGATTCAATCAGAAACCTATCTCTCCCTACAAGCAAAACGCAGGTGCATTCATTTTTCGGTAAAGTTAACTTTATCCGAAGATTTGTACCTGATTTCTCAGAGCTGACAAAGGAGATTTCAGCAATGATGAAGAAGACGTCTACATTTGTGTGGACGGACGAAGGCAAACAGGCCTTTACCAAGATAAAAGAAGCTATTGCTAATGCACCAGTGTTAGTTCGGCCTAACTTTCAGAAGGATTTCATTCTTTATTGTTATGCGTCGGAACATTCATTGTCTGCCATTTTGACACAACAACTCAGCGAGGAGGGTGAATCTCCTATTGCTTTTATGAGTGCTAATTTCAAAGATGCTGAGATGCGTTATTCCCAGATCGAGAAGAACGCTTATGCTGTCGTCAGAGCTGTCAAGAATTTCAGATTTTATCTTTTGAATTCACATACTACGGTGTATGTCACCGATCCAGCAGTAAAAAGTGTGCTTACTCAGCAGGAGATGGGTACAAAAAGAGGAAATTGGATCGCGAGGGTTCAAGAATATGATCTGGAGATTAAGCCAACCAAGCTTGTTCGCGGGCAAGGTCTTTGCAGGTTATTGGCGGAAGATGGAGATCGCAAGTTCAAGAGCAATGGTGGAATTGTTTCAGAAAAAGAAGTTGAAGAAGACCTACCTTTGGTCTTATTAGTTAATTCTGCGGAAGAATGGTACACACCTCTTTGGTATTATTCAGCATATGGAGAATGTCCACGTCACATGGACAAACAGCAGAAAAGAACATTGAAATTGAAAGCACAGAATTTCGTGCTAGTTAATAACGTTCTGTACAAGCGTGGCCTTGACGGAACTTTCCTATTATGTGTCGGAAAGGATCAGCAGCGAAGGTTGTTAGAAGCTTTTCATAATCAGGCATGCGGAGGACACTTTTCATCGAGGGTCACTGCATTTAAGATTCTACGAGCACAGTTTTATTGGCCAACTATGTTTCGTGACGCATATGATTGGGTGTACAAATGTCAGTTATGTCAGCAGTTTGCTGGTAAAGTGAAATTGGCATCTTTTCCACTCAGGCCAGTTGTCATTGATGCTCCATTTCAGCAGTGGGGTATTGATTTTGTAGGACCTGTCAATCCAGTTTCCAGTAAGGGGCATGTGTTTGTCCTTACAGCGACAGACTATTTTACGAAATGGGTTGAGGCAATTCCTACTAAACGGGCTACGTCCGAAGTGGTTTGCAGCTTTCTAAAAGAGAATATCATTTCTCGCTTCGGAGTTCCTCGGAAAATTGTGACTGATAATGCTACTTGCTTCTCGTCAGAGGAGATTTTGAGTTTTTGTTTTGATCACGGCATCATGTTGTCCCATTCATCAGATTATTACCCTTAGGGTAATGGACAAGCCGAATCTTCCAATAAGAACATTGTCACAATTATACGCAAGTTGGTTGAATCAAATCAGCGAACTTGGCATACTAAGTTATATGATGCCCTTTGGGCTGATCGTATAACTCCTAAAAGAGCTATTGGCACCTCGCCTTTTATACTTTTGTATGGTACAGAAGCCATTCTGCCTATTACATTGGAGCTGTCTGCTTTACAGTTGGCGTCTGCAGTGGAAGATAAAGAATTTAATGATCCTATTCAAAAGAGGATCTTGCTCCTGATGAAACTTCAAGAGGAAAGGACGGAGGTTGTCGATAAGATCACTCAACACCAAGAAAGAGTAAAGAAAATTTTTGATAAGAAAGCTCGTCACAGAGACTTTCAAATCGGAGATCAAGTCCTTTTGTGGGACAAAAGGCATGAGCCAAAAGGAATGCATGGAAAATTTGATTCCTTATGGTTAGGGCCCTTCCAGATTCACGAATCAGCCGGAGAGAATACTTATATTCTTTCACATCAAGATGGAAGGCTCTTCCCGCTTCCTTATAGCGGGCAATATCTTAAGCACTTCAACCCTCCGGGGGAGGAGTAACATTGTAAATATTTTGTAAGTAATTTTTATGCTTTATCGTAATGTCGTATTGTATTTCCCCGTTTCGTGACGTTTTGTCGTGTTTTAGGTGATTTAAGTAGTCTTGTTTTAGGTGATTTCTAGGTTAGGTTTTTAGGAAACTCCAAAGTTTTTAGGTGAAATAGGGAAAATCCTGACTCCAATGCCCAATTTGTAAATCAGCGGTCTACTTATGCTGAGATTCTTAAGGTTCTCCTATCGCAGTAGGTATCAGAGCATGGTCACGAGGCGGAGCCTAATGTTGTACCCAAACCAAATTTTTGCTTCATCAAGGCATTTTGCATTTAAAAGTCTAAACCTTCTTTGAAATGTTGTGGCTCTGAGTTTTTGGGCAATATCAAGCATGGAGTTTTGTCAATATTTTGTCAATCAAAAGTCGGTTTATTGGTGAGCCGAGACTCAAAATGAAGATCTTCGCGATGGAGGAGCATCTCATGACGACATTCCATATTGCAGACGGTCATTTCAATGATCGAAACAGAGTTTTCAGTGATCAAATCATGAAGATTTCTCAGGAAAAGCCCAAAAGCGCAAGTATAGCCCAGGGGCGCCCAGTTTGTTGAAGATCAAGATTCTGGTTTAAATGTTCAAGCATCCAGTCAATCTCTTCAGAATCAGTCTGGCTATCTGTCGAGCTATCCAGCAAGGCGTTCCGAGACCCACAGCTCTGGTTATCAGCGACAGAAGTGGAAATCCCTAAAGTTCCAGATGCGAGAAATTTGTCCTTTTCAGGCAAAAGCGCGCCTCTAGCCTAAGGGTGCCCATCTTAAGGAGGGGGTTAATCTCGACAGTTTCGATGCCGAATGCAGTCAATTTGTTCACAAATAGTCTGCTTATCCGACGAGATATCAA
>VDFB02088578.1:0-44332 GCA_007258455.2 Sequoia sempervirens | reverse complement strand
TTAGAAACGTCTTTAGCGTAAGTTAGTCGTAGTTGGAATTCTTAATTAAAAAATCTCAGCTGCGGAGGCTTGTGTTTTATAAACTTTGTGCTCTAGCTGAACCAAAAAGATAGGCAAATTTGATTTAATTTACTTTCTTTCATACCATCAGCAAGAGGGAGCTTCCCCTCCTAATTTGAAGAGCAGTTTATCTGTGCATAGCTGTCCGTTTCAAATTCACATTCCAAAGGTGCGAATTTAAACGCTAACACACATCATCTTCATTTCTCAACTATGTTGTTAGTCCAAGTTTGGGTTCAATGTTCAAGTTTGGCAATTTGTCAGTTTATTTTCCCCAAGTTTAATATGGCCAGGTTTCATTGTAAAATATATTCAATATAACATACATAATATATAAACATGAATGTTGATGCATACATTTCCTATAAGAACCTCTAGCACTAAATATTGATAATAAAAACCTGATCTGTAAAAAACATTAAAAACTAGGAGAAATTTACATTCCAATCAATTTTCATAAAGCTTGAATTGCAATAGGGAATAACTCGTCTCCAATTTTTTAGCACAACAATTCAATTCCCCCAATTTTTTACCACAACCATCTACATAACATTCCTCTTTCTCCAATGACGTCAATTACCTCCTTCAAATAAATCTATTTTGCCTCAAAAACAGGAATGTTGTGTGGATGGTTGTGGTTAAAAAAAATATCTTTTTAAATTCATCTTTTTTCAATACCTATTTTGCTCGAGTTCATGATAATTATGCACATGACACATATTTGGGTCGAATGCACAAGCTCAAGATGTGCCCTAGGTGTATCCAAGCCAAACCCAACCCAAGATCCAAACCCAAACCAATTCAATTTGGGTATGGTCAGGCCTATACATGTACCCAATAACATAGTTTCTCAATCTAAGTATATCTTGAGCATAGTAGTAGGTTTTAGATGATAAATGTTAAGCCCACGCTTACTTCCATTGAAAGCAACATGAAGTTGTCTAATGATGGAGATGGTATCTTTGTTAATGGCACTATGTATAGACAATTACTTGGAAGTCTAATCCACTTAATGCCCGTCATGTTTGATATTTCTTTGTTGTTGGGATTTTATCACAATTTATCCCTTCGCCTGGGCAAACTCATTGGCATGCTGCAAAATATATATTTCATTACCTTCAAGCAGTGAAGACTTTTGGCCTTGAATATTTTTGAAACAAGAATTTCTGACTTGTTTGACACTCTAATGCAGACTATGCCAATTGTGTTAATGGTATAGAATATCTAGTATAGGTTGCACTATGCACAAGGGTTCAAGTGCTACTACACACTGTAGTAAGAAACATGACTTAGTGGCTAATTCTTTTGTAATTTGAATGCATTGTAGCTTAGGATATTTCTCACGAGATTGTATTCTTGCAACGTTTTCTTGATAACTTCCATTGTGAATAGCTTGCTCCTACTCTTCGCATTGACAATCAAAATGCCATTAAGATGAGAAAGAATCTTGTTTTTCAGGCTTGCACCAAACACATGGATGTGAAGCATCATTATTTGCAGTTGTTGGTTTCCAAGAAGGTCGTGAATCTTCTTAATTGTTGTACTATCAAGCAAATAGTTGATATTTTCACCAAGCCCCTTGACTCCCTCAAGTTTGAGTAGTTTTGTTGTCAACTTGCTGTTTGTCCAAAGAGCTCTCTCTGATCACAAGGTTGTTTTTAGAGTTTTGATCAAATGTTGCCTTTGGATCACAGTGGAGTTTGTTGGCTATTCATGTAAGATAACATCTCTTTTCTATAGGGACCTGTGTCTCTTAATTTAGAGACAACCCCTATAGTTAGCCAAGTCTATTGTTTGATGTGATTATTATCATTAGTTTAATGTTGAATAGGAAGTTGTGCACATTGAGTTAGTCATGCAAGTTTGTTGCAAAAGTTGTAGCTTCTAATTTTATTTATTTATTAAGAGGACAAAAACATACAAGAACCCCACTCATGCACTTTTCATTTGTTTAAATAATAAATTTCTTATATACACCCCATAGTGATAGAAGCATCTCTCCATTTTCTACATGGTGAGCATTTCAAGTCATCAAAGTGGGCAGTTTTCGATAGAATTTTGAAATTTTCCAAGATCTATTTTTCTACATTTTTTGTATTTTGCATTTGAGGCCCTTTTAAGTGGAATTTGGCCCTAAGACTCGATCTATGACCTATGTGGGAGTGACAAAAATAAATCTCTCTTTCAAACATTTTCAACTTTCCAATAATTTTTTCCTTATTCATTAACCTCCAAGGAAACAAATCACAACCAATTGTGGTGACTCTTTTCAACTTTTATCATGAAAATTATCTTGCTATATTTAGTAAGTTTTCAATTATTGTATTGTAAAGCTATATAATAGGTGAGTTTGAAGAATGAAAGTGGTATAGAAGGCATGTATATCTTCTTCAAAATTTTCTCCTTCAATACACTCTCAATTGGAAAAAATTATATTTTTATTGCTCAACAAAACATGATTTTATTTCAACTCAAAAAGTATAGAAAAGGGGGCAAACTTTGTGGGAGAAACATTTTCCTTTTACATTGCTTCCATGCTTTGTATTTGGCTATTATATAGCTTTACAATATAAAATTGAAAACTTACTAAAATAATATATTAGGATTCATGATAGAATCGAAGAGCCGCCACACTTGATATTAACATCCTTCAAAGTTGAAATGGGCAATCGGATAAGGACAAACTTATTAAAAAATGAAATATATTTGTTGGAATTTATTTTTTAGTAGCCAACTTGTCAAGCTCATGAGTCATAACTCCCAACTCATAGCTTGACTTTGTCTTGAGATGTGTTGGAAAGCTTAACATATTAACTAGTTCACTGCTCAAGTGCCTTAAAGTTATCTATAATAACTCGTCAAAGCAATTCAACAAATTCTTTGGGTCAAGTTTCACTCTAGCAAGCCCCAAAATACAAAATATGAAAATGTGGAAAATAACCCAGAAAAAGACCTGAAACTTTCAGAATTTTGCCCAAAATTACCACTTGTATGACTCAAATTGCTCCCCAAATCGGGTGTTATGTCAATGCCATGAGAAGTGTTACCACCTTGTATTGGTATTTGTTGGCGTTACAATTCGCACCTCTGGAGTACGTATTGGCAACAGACAGCTATGCACAGATTAACTGCTCTTCAAATTAGGAGGGGAAGCTCCCTCTTTTGCTGATATGCGTGAAAAAGTAAATGTTCTAAATCCTATCTTTTTGACTCAGCTGGAAGAGGTACAAGGTTAAGAAAACCAATACATTGCAGCTAAAGTTTTTCTCTGGTTTTGCAAATTCTTAACTACAACTAGGATAATGCTAAAACTATATCCTATTTCCTCAAGAAAATCAGAGCATGAGGACTTAGGAGCAAGTGGGAATGTCTAGACGATAAACTTTATATCAAGATTTCCAAGGAGGAGGAACCCCTATCCGAGGCGTAGGCTGAAATGAAGGTTATTGGAAACAACATCAAATGGCAAGCTAATTTTTCAGGATTCCCAAGGAGGAGGAACCCCTATCCGAGGTGTAGGCTGAAAGTAACTTGCTGAAAACAACACTTAAATGACAATCTTTCTTTCTAAATTTCCGAGGAGGAACCCCTATCCGAGGTGTAGATATGAAAGAAAAACTATTAATAACAATATCAAACGATAAACTTTATTTCCAAATTCCCGAGGAGTAACCCCTATCCGAGGTGTAGATATGAAACAAAGCTTATTAATCACAACAAGAATAAATCTGGGACAGCAAATTGCATAACGAGACATGCACACAATGAACGATCAAACCAACTTTAAATTTAACTAAGTGAACCAATACAAAATAGCAATATTGCACGGCAAGGTGGGCACAACAATTTGTTATCACAGAAAAAGTTCTAAATACAATGTGAACAAATACTGAATAGCAATATTGCAGGCAAGGTGGCACAACAATTTGCTATTATGAGCAAAAGTTAAAGAATACAATGAGCAAGAATGCTCTTATTTATAGACCTCAAAGGAGTAGGGAACCCTAAAATCTCCTTGAGTTAACACGAGTCTTGCAAGCATGCAAGATTTATTGCTAAACCTAAAAGTATGCAACTATACAGTTAACTAGAAAAACTACCTCAATTAACTGAACTAAAACTAATCTAAATGGACATTTGCAACACACAAGTCCTTATTGAAATGAAAGTCAATTGATAACTAACATCAGTTAACTAAAACTGAAAACTATATGAGAACTCCATATGTACATAGGTATCTCCAAAATAGACATGCAATGATATGTGGATCAACGAGTTAACTTGGAAAGCGGCATCAAGTTAACTGTTGTGTCTAATGTCTATCTTGAAAAGGTGGGACGCCTTGATTTGTAATTCACTGGCTGCTATCTTAGGCAATTAACCCCTCCATGAGATTGTTGACTACATCACCATCTGGAGCATTGATACTCCTCTGAAGTACTCGGTGTCTCCTCAGCATCTCTTCACCGCCCATGATCTAACTCTGAAGTTCTCCTCCACTCTTGACCACCTCATCAAATAATGCTGACATGACTGTAAGTTGATCCAACTTACAGCCAACTGAATCACCACTGAAAATACCGTGAATGAGTATCTACAACTCCGACTGTACGTCGGTGAGCTCGATGTACTCACCACCCTCACGCTGATACTAGCAAGGGTCTCGTGACATGAAAGTTCTCACGAACTTGATAGCATTTGTCACCTTTTCTCTACTCTAAGCCAACTTTGCATAAATTGTCTCATGTATTTTTACCTTGAAGATTAACTGTTCTCTCCAAGCAAAAATAGCTTCCTTATCTTCTTCTGTAGTGACTGAATCATATGTCGTCTTCAAGTGAGAGATCATGATCTCATTCCGTGATTTGTCAACCACTAACTCTCGCTCCAAATCCTGAATCTGGGTGCCAAGTTCGTGGGCATTGTACCTCAATTGGTACAACTCTGAAAGTATGAAGCGGCCCCTTGTGACGAACTCCTCTTCTCAGTCTTTCAGGTGCTTCCCATATACAACCAGCTGATTTAGCTTATTTTGCTCTGCTAGTAACTCTAACATCTGCGGGAGCAAGGTGTTGACATTCTCAATGTTGTGTAAGGTTGGAGATATATTGGCGAAGCTACCAGTTTTCAGCCTTGAGGGTTGCTTTGTCTTCTTCGTCCTTTATGACTTTCCTTTATGCTTTTTGTTGCAACCTCGAGGAAATCCACATTTGCTTGGCGTGTGCTTTTGCCAAGGTTGACCTTTATTAAGGTGAAGTCATCAACTTCTACCTCATTCAAACTTTTATCCTCTGGTGGCCTAGTGGTCTCAATGATGATCGGCGTTCCTTTCCACACAAACTTGCTTCTTTATCTTTTTATCTAGAGTGTCTTGGTAGACATGATCAAAATCTGAGAAGTCCAGTTTGTAGGATGGTTGGCTCCTGTTCCTACCCAGCTAATTCTCAAGCCAAGACGAATCTCGACTAATCTCACTGGACGGATTGGTGCTAGTCCTAGGAACTCCTAATGAGTGGGAATGTGTGGAAGCACTACTACGTGGTGGTGAGTCTGGCTCCAAGTTGATGTGAACCGAAGACTGTTGTGGTGTTGGCGACAACATGGGAGGCTCTACCTATGTTCTTGGCATGCTCTCAACTGAATTTGTGGCAAACTCCATATGTTGTTCTTGCTGGTCTAAATCAGCAACTAGTGCTTTTCCCTTTGAATTCCCTGATATTTTGCTTCCTTTAGGAGGATTACTCTTTTTCTTTTGTCTAGGTTTTGACTTTGACGTGGAAGGCAATGAAATAACCACCAGTGGTGGCTCTGTGTTTGGCATGGCTGCCCTCCTCGTCTTCTTGCTATCCAAGTAGAGTATGTTGTTTTTGACAACCCTGCTTGATCTTTCCTTAACAGATGTGCATTCCTTGGCGAACCAATCGACGGCTGGAAGCAGTTGTGTGTCAACTTGTTCTCTGAAGAATTGAGGAAGTGTGATATCCCCATCATCATCTGACATTTCTCCTTATCAGCATTGAATGCCTTCTCACACTAATCCAAACTCTCAAGTCTCTGAGTTGGCCGAGTCAAGTTGACCAAACTCCCGAGCTGAGTCTGGCCAAATCTTGGAGACTACTCGGCCGAGTCCTGCTCCAACACTCCCGAGTCTTAGGCTCAGACTCTCGAGTCTTGAGCTCAGACTCTTCAGGCACCTGAACATAACAAACATAGTGGCTCAAATTTTAAATTTTGCGAGTTTGAGGATCATATGACATGTGTGATGTTTGAATTATGACAAATTTATCGTCAAATTAGATTTTTATGTTCTCTAAATGCATTTATTTCTTCTTCTTTTTTGTGTAATTATGAAGTTTTTTTTTGTCGAATCCATGCCAAGTTTTTTGCCGAGTCTGTGTCGAGACCCGAGTCCGAGTCAAAATTTTGGGCTACCAAGTGCAAGTTGAGTCTGAGTTTTCAAACTATGCTGCATATCACTCGTCCATCTACTAATTGAATTTCTCAAGTAGTAGAATTGTAATGCTTTACACAAGACATTACGAATTCTATACACTGTACTATGATGGGAAGTGAAGCCGCCTCTAGCAACCCGGACTCCTCAATGTTTTGAAGTGTAATCTAGTTCATTTTTGAAGCATTCAAGTCAACCTCTAGATCCACCTGATGCAAATTTGTGTCAGCCATTTCGATGAAATCATGAACTAAGACCGATTTGGTCTTGAATTCCGTCTAAGTGAACTACATTCTGAAAAACTAGCCTGTTCTGACAACTTTCTTTGGAAAGCTAAAATGGTCCCTGGTGAGGCTAAAAATACCCTGTCGAGGGGCAATTTTCACAAAAAATTCTAAGACGTGGGTTTTGTAGTGAAAATGATTCTAAGCAAACCCACAACGTCAAAAATTCGAAAAAACGCCTTTTTGCTTCACATGCAAATACTTTTCAAAAAAAAGCAACAAGGGGCAATCAAGGCTGCATGGGCAAATTCTTCCGAAAATTTCTGGAATATGGGTTTTGTACAGAAAATGATTCTAAACAAACCCGGATTCTTCATTTTTCAAAATATTGACTTCTGTACCATGCAAAGCAATCTTTGGGAAAAAACAAAGCTTCAAAAAATGAAGCTGAGGCAATTTTTCTTGAAAAATTCTAACACATGGGTTTTGTAGAGAATGTCGTGCACAACATACTCAAATGATCAAAATTGTGAAAATTTGTCGTTTACTTGGATATGCGAGAGAAAACCTAAGACAAGGATAGAAGAAATAAGAGAGAGAAAATAGAAGTTATATTTTGCCTCTGCCTATCCTTGAATGAAGTTTGTTGAATCATCTGGACCTGTATCTGCGAAGAACACTGGAAAATAACACTTGTAGCACCTTCAGATCTTTCTTGCACGAGAAAATACGTGTTTGCACTCAACCTGTTGTGAAAATAATGGATGCCCAAATGCATATTTAAAGAATTTCTAAGGGTTTAGGCATCACATGCAGGAGAAAACCCTAAATTTAGGATGCAATTATCTCATTGGACTGCACTTAGTTAACAGAAACATACACTTAGCCTTGAAATGGGCGCCACTTAAAAATTAATGAAGAAATACGTCTTATGCAAGTAAAACTGACGTTTCAAACTGAAGTTTTAATATTTTTTAATTCAGTTAACTGACTCCACTACTCTAGGGTGGCCAGAGCATGTAACTTTAATTTTAAAAGTCAAATTTTGACTTTTTGGGCACCTTTACTCAAAGTTGAAGCATTTTTGCTAAGCTCCTACATTTTAGCTCTTTGAAAACGTCACCACAACCTCTATTGGACCCTGATTCTGGATGCCTGGTTGATCTTGGAGCTGAGCTGACACATTCATTGCGTAGCTGGAACAAGTCTGATGACATGTTGCTGGAAGTTACAAGAGCTAAAAACTTCGTCTGATGCCTCATATTCAAGGGCGCCTATTTTCAACAGGGTGCATATGACACCAAACTTAGCCATTTTTCCATTTTGACTCTTTGTGCTTCGATCTACCGCTGCTGGTGAATGATGACTCTCGTCGACTGGATGCTAGATCCATCACGTAGCTGGAAGAATTCCACAAAGGATGACTGTATGTGCAGCATCTGAAAGTTGGATTAAGAACCTCAAATGCAAGGGCGCCCCTGGCCTGCAGAGGCACAATTGAGCTTTTAAAAATGATTTTTCAATTTGTAACTTTCAACAAAGCGCTCAACTTTGACCCTCGCTGTCAGGAGCTAGATTGCTCTGATGCACGCGTCGATGATTTCATCGCGGAGATGGAACTTGGAAGAGATGTCCCTAGGAGTGACGAAGCGAGAAAACTGCAAGTAAGACCTCCAGTAGAAGGGCGCCTTTCTCGAGAAAGGTGCATTTTTCAACACAGCCATTTTTCTGCTTGCTTTTATCCTTCAGCATTTTCTGCTGATTCTTCATCTACGGGCGTTTGACGGATCCCGAGGGCTGACGGTTGGATTCACTGTGTAGCTAGGAGGGTTCTGAACAGATCTCGTGAAGACGACAGTTGCTGAAAACCTCAACTAGTTGGCCAAAAGGCTAGGCGCCCTTGGCCTGTAGGGGTACAGTTTGATATTTTCACTCTTATTTTCCCTTCGTTTTATGTGCTTGTTGGATCAACTGCCACAACCACTCAATACGTCTTATAGACAAGCAAATGAATTTCATCACGAAGCTAGGCTGAATCTAAAGAGATCCCCTGAAAACGGTTTCTGCAAATTCTAACATTTGACAAGACTAATTCAAGGGTGCCCCTGGTCTACAAGGGCACAGAAACACAGAAACTGTATTTTGACTTCGGTCCATGATGTGTAAATTTTCAGTTTCTTCCGCTTTTGCCATCATTTGCCGAAGTTTCACAAATCTGATGAATTTGCTTGATGATTCATTGGAAAGCTAGCAAAAATCTAGAGAAGATGAATGTATTTGCAACCACTGATAACTGCATCTGAGCCTTCAAATTGAAGGGCACCCTGAAGAGCACAAAGATATACTGAGAGGGGGGGGGGTGAATCAGTATATCAACAAACTTTTACGCTTTACAACTTTTATCAACTTCATACTCTAACACAACTCAACTATGCAAGAATATCACAATATGAACAAGTTGACATCATATTTTATGTGGAAACCCTTGTGGGATAAAACCACGGTACAAATAATGTACTTTATGAATTATATAAACGTTTACAATGAATGTAGGCACCAACCTACTTGAATCAATTATGTAGTTTAGTAGGCATCAACCTACAAAGAGCACCAGCCCTTAATCCTGGTTTAATAGGCACCAACCTACAAGGAGCTTCAACCCCTAATGCTGATTTAGTAGGCACCAACCTACAAGGTGCACCAACCCCTACTTAGCAAAGATTATAATTTGAATGAGTAGTGTTCCACCTTTAATGTTGCTTCCTCAACGGATGATGGACTTCTGCTCAAACACTCTTCTTACAAATCTGGTATAATCAAATATTCTTTCTCACAAACTATGTCTTCTTCAACTAATGACAAACTCTTTCTATGCCTTCATCAAGATCTTCTTGTTAATGATATCTTCTTCACAAACTTGATGCAATCACATGTATCTTCCTCTTAATTTAGCCCTTTGTTGAATCTGCTCATATAAATCTTGCATGAACTCCTTCACAAATCTGATCCGAACTGTGCACAATCTCCTATTACAAAACTGATCATAATCATTCACAATCTTCTCATAAATTTAATCTTCAAGATGCTCTCTAATCTGCACTTATTCCTCTTTAAGCTCACACAGAAATAATATTTATTTCTGTATTCTGCTTGTGTTTGGATGATTTATCTTTTTACTTACACACACATAAACTGCAATTCTTTAATCAGCCATCAGCACCTGCTTGTGTTCAGATAATATATCTCTTGTTCCTCAACACTCAGCACACTCTAAACCTGAATGTGTTTCAAAGATATAGCATTAAATACCCTCACACTCCACAACCACAATCTTCAGATGATGTACCTTTTTACTCACACAACACTTCTACGCTTATCACAATCTGATTATATATATGTTCTTGGTAGAATGAATAGCCACATTCACTAGAGCTGTCCCTAAAAACAAACCGCTTGTCCAAAGATCGCAACTCTTAGTTAATTCTTCACACTATCTTTAACTCTAATCGCTGCCTTCACAATGTTAATCATAACCTTTTAATACAAGGTTTCTTGTCTTATATGAAATCACTCCAAATCGCACTATATCTTTATAAATCATGTCCTTTGAATAATCTGAAGCAAGTTAATTGATCGAATCAACTCATTATTAAATCGCATCCTTTCTAAACATTTGATAATTGACTTTTAAATGATATCGTGCCTTTTCAGATTTTGATCGCTGCACTTCATAGTATATTTGCACATCCATTTAGTAATTGTTGCCTTTTGGAATAGACGTATGTTTCTTTTTCAGATCTTGAGGGACACGTTTGTTACTAGACATGAACACATCTCTTGAGAAAAAGTCGCATCCTTTAATTTGTAGAACATTCTGCTTTTTAGTCACACCAAGTGTTTTGTGAAGACGTGTCTCTTGATCAACAGAGACGTGGCTGTTTTTTACTTCTTTTTCAAAAAACATGTTATCTTAATACACATTTGTTATCTTCATACTGCCGTATTGTTGTGACCTTTTCACACATCGCCCCATTCAAAATGGGGACCCCTAAATTTTTGCTCCATTCTGGTCTTTTGGTTTTGGTTTTTGTCTTTCTCTCTCGTTCTGCTTCTTTTCTGCTGTCTGCTTTCCGGGGACGTTCCCATCAGCAAGCTTGAACGTAAGATTCGACCAAGCACTGAAATTAGGGTTTCACATCTTTTCGGTCACTTTGGAGTCAAATTGAGTTGGTTATTTAGCTTTTGAGCCTAGCAGTGCTATTACCATGCTTTCAGCAAGCAACTCCTAAATTTTCACTAAGTTCTGCCAACTTTCTATTTTTAGTAAGTGTCAGTTTAGGGTTGATTTTCTTAAGATTTTCACATTTGGACAACTTCATTGCATTCCGAGCACTTCAAGTTCACTTTTGACAAATTTTGAGCAAAAACGGACAACCTGCTATTTTTAGCAGTACAACTTCCAGAGCAGATTTCAAGGTCTAGATGTTACATTTTCTGATGCATGTCCAGAGATTCCTTCTGGGTTTTTCGAGACCTTCACAGTGATGTGACATGCAAAGTATGATGATGACTTTCAGCATTCGGCCTTCGGGGGCCGATATTAGGGTTTGCATGCAGACATTTTCAGCGCATGTCGGCATTTTCTTTCTGGGTTTTCCAAGAGCTTCGCGACAGTGTAACATGCGAATGGAGCTGACCACTTTTCAGAAACTTACTATTTTTAGCCAGTCCTTGCATGTTGAAGATTTTTCTCGGTTTTTCTGCGTTTTCCGAGATTTTTCGGGCAGTGTCACATGCAAGATCATCCAGCAGCCGGTTGGTCACTTTTCCGGCCGTTTTCTATTTTTAACAGGTACCACTTGGGCAGCAGCTCGACACTTCAGAACTGCAAACTGACTAGCATGCAACTGAAACGAGGTCAAACGGAGCTCATCTAAGCAGCATGCACAAAATTAGGGTTTCGAGCTTCAGGGCTAAAAATGAGGAATCAGAGGTCAAAATATTCAAAACTGAGGTATCCATCATGGTCAGCGTCCTTTCGAGAATCTGCTGGCAAAATTTGAAGGCAATCGGAGAACCTGCTATTTTTAGTAAGGCGTTTTGGACAAGGGCTATAAATAGAAAGTTGATCGCAGGCGCCGGCACAAACGGGCTAGTTCACCAACGAAGAGCACACTGTCCAAATTTCAAGACGAACGGAGCAAAGGAGGTCTCAGAAACAGGCACTTACTATAAATAGTAAGTCACCTCAAAAACGGCTATAATTGGCAGGTTGACACCAGATCTCGACAGGTACAGGACAGGCAAGTTCACCAACAACGGGCACACTGTCCAGATTTCAAGGCAAACAAAGTTGCAGGGAATGAAGAATCAGATGATTGCTATTTTTAGCAGGTCAATTAGGGTTTCCTAAAACAAGGGCACAATACAGCAGTCAAGCACGAACAATATCCAGTCACGATCACCATGCTTCGGGCAATCAGCACATGAAATTTGAAGACTTTCTGAACAGTTTCTATTTTTAGCAGGTTGCTAAAAATAGCAAGTACAAATAGGCATCAGGCACTGATGGCACAAATCAGTTGAAATTCAGAGCAGGGCAGACATCGGGCTTTCCAAGGTCAGAATTCAGTCAACGGCGCAAAATTTAAGGAACTTTCTAAAAATAGAAAGTCAGGGCAAATTAGGGTTGACAAAGGAAAATCAACTCAAATCTGGCAGAAGGTGAAAAATTTGTTAAAATGGATAAAATTTCAAGTCCGGTAGTGAAATTCGCTTTCAAGGCTGAACAGAGGCAGAAAAATGACTAAGTCTAGAAAACTTGAAGTTGCAAGGTTAAAATGCGCCCAGAGAGAAGAGGGACTTAAAATTCCACTAAGGCAAAAATGAATGTTGCAAGTGTCAAATACGCCTGGCATAAATTGAAAGGGGCATGTGGTAAATGCGCCCCCTCATGAAACTGGATGGAGACCATCTCATATGCGCCTAAGTTGAAAGTGGAGGCATCACACCTCATATGCGCCTAGGACATGAATTAAAAGTTTGATATGAAGGATGCGCCCCATGTTGCAAGGAATCTCTAAGTATGCTAAGGCGTAAAAATCAAAAGTGAACGTTGACCCTAGCAAATGCGCCCAAGGCACAAATTGGAAGATGCTTGAGTCAAATGCGCCTAAAGAGAAAATTTAAAGTTGACCATGTAGAATGCACCCAAGGTAATGTGCAAACTCTCTAAGCGTTGAAACTAAACGGAGACCCATCTAAATGCGCCCCATTTCATAAAAGCTAGACACATGATATGCGCCTATGACAAAAATAAAAGTGGCAAGTGCAATATGCGCCCAAAGCAAAAACATGAAAGTGTCTAGTGCGTTAAACTGAAAGTTAAGACCCTCATATGCGCCTGAAAGCTCCCTCTTTAATATGCGCCCCAGATCACTTCAAAATTTTTCTAAGTGTCAAAAGGATGAAGTTCAGCATGGTAAATGCGCCCCAGCAATGAAATTGGACGGACACCCTATGATTTGCGCCCAGGGCATAAACTAGAAGCCACCATGAATACGTGCCCATGAAGAAATCTGGAAATGCTAAATGCGTGGGAATTCAAATTGAAAGAGGAGCCTGTCAAATGCGCTTGAAGGCTCACACAGGTAAATGCGCCCATGAAGGAAAAGATTGGATCTTGAAAATTTCTAAGTTATGAGAAATTTGATACTCCAGACACTCATATGCGCCCAGAGTAAACTAAAAGTTCAGCTCATGATTTGCGCCCATGATGAAAATGGAGGTAAGCATAGACATTTGCGCCCAAAGCCAAAAAAGCGAAATTGAAAGCTCGATATATGAAATGCGCCCAAAGCCAAAAAAGCGAAATTGAAAGCTCGATATATGAAATGCGCCCAAACTGAAACCACAACCTATCATATGCGCCCTCAGCTTAAAGCACAATGTATGATTTGCGCCCTTGAGAAATTGACTAAGGCGTTAAAAATCATAGCTTGAAGTATGATTTAATTTTCCTGGGGGCATATGATTTGATTTTCCTAAAAGGCGTATGATGAAGATGTTCCAAAAATGAAACCTCCACCCATGTTTTGCGCCTTGGTTATGAAAGAAAGAGAGTAAATAAATAAATATTAAACGTCCCCCTTTATGATGTGCGCCCCAATCCAAATTAGAAGTATCATGTGCTAAATGCGCTCTCAACATTGGGGTTTGACATGAGATATACGCCCAAGATCAAGGTGATTTAAAATCAAAGTACGAAGAGTGAAGTGCGCCTATGGAGGAAAGTGTTTAAAAGGGGAAAATAATAATAAGAGGCGTTAAAATTCAAAAGCCTAACCCACAATGTGCGCCATGAAAACAAGATGATATAAAAACGTCCAAGTCATTTAAATGCCCATGGGTGTATTTGCGCCCACCTTTGAAAGATAAAATTGGATTTTAAAATAAGGAAGATTTAAAGGCGTTTAATTTCAAAAAATCAAAACGTGGGGATAAAAATTAAAGAAATAAATTATAAGGCGTTTGAAATAAAAAAAAATCAAATGGAGGTTAAATTTTAAATTTTGGACTTTGAAGGCACTTAAAATTTTCCCCTCAGCGTGATTAAATGAGAATTCTCTATGGCATTTGGAAGAAATTAAAATTTCTCTTAGCAAGACGGAGAAATTAATTAAATTAATTAATTTAATTATTTTCCTAAGTTCAATTTTAAATTCCCCCTTTCGATTTTGACCCATGAAATTTTAAGATTCGGATGATTTTAACAAGGGGAATTTATTTTGGAAGTCAAGCATGGATGGAAAATAAAATTACGCCTAGCCAGTTTTGACGATTGATATCAAATATTTAAAATACGTTGAAGAAATAAATTAAAATGGCTTTTAAATTAAATTTTTAATAAATTAAAAGATGCCATTTTAAAATGCAGTTGAGATAACTTCAAATCAGTGTAAAAATGATTTTCTCGAAATTACTGGAGGTAACTGGCAGTCGGGAGGGAATTTTAAATTTAAATCGAGGAAAGAATCTCCCCGAATAGCAAATTGTCATAACAACTGCCTGACGACTGGAATATTCCCTTTTAAATTTAGATTTCAAACGCCAACCTAAAATTCTTTCATCTCCACAAGATCTCGGGTTAAAATTTATATACCGGCAAGTTGAGTTGTGAGATTTATTTCGAGAGTTGCTGAAAGTGTGAGGAAATAAGTTCGATTTTTGCAAGAGATTGAAGTTGCTAAAAGTTGATTTCTTGAAGTTGCTGAGATTCGGAGTTGCGAAGTGCTTCGAAGTAAAGTTTGAAGGGTTTAGCATTTTTTTATTTCTTCACGTTGCTGAGGTAAGTACCCGATGTTGCTGAAACTTTTTATTTTTGCCGAAAGTCGAAATACTTATGAAATGTTTTCGAAGTTTGAAATGCTGAAATCATTTATGCTGAAGATTGAAATTGTTTGAATTCGAAGTTGTTTGAGCTTTAAATTTTCTGAAATTGCCGAGTGTTAGAATCAAATTGGATTTAAATCGTGAAGCCTTCGAAGTTGCTGTTTTATAATTTTCGAAGTGCTGATTTTCGATTGCTTTTCGAAGTTGCTGTTTTATAACTTTCGAAAAGTTGATTCTAAATTATTGAAACTTGCTGATTTAAACTTGCATTCTTCGAAGTTGCTGATGTATAACTGTTGAAGAGCTGATTTCAAACTTGGTAATTTAATTTGAAAGCTTGCTGATTTTAAACATTCGGAATTGCTGATTTAAATATTGCTGAGACTTAACGCTCCGGGTTGAAATTGATCGGTATTGATTTCTTAATGCTGAGCTGAATATTCTTGTGGTCAGTAAGTTGTTGAAACTTGAAGTTTAAATTATCGAAGTCGTTGGTCACGAGGCTACTAACTTGCATTTATTTTGCGTACCTAACCCCAACCGCACGCACTCTACGTGATTTTGTTTTAAAAAGTTGATGGAGTAATGTTCTCGCCGCTTTTTATGTGATGGTCGACGCCGTGGAAACTAGAAGGGGTTACCGAGCCAGCTACCAACAAATGTCGTTTACAGAACGCCTGTGCAAACATTATCAAAGGCTCCAAAGAAGTCTTTCATCCCGGAATCAAAGATCATCTCAAAGCATGGAAACCTGACAAATACCAATCTCGGGCCATTCAACCTCGAGGCATTCATACGCAGAATGTATGGGCAAGGTGGCAACCTTCCGACAGATGCGTCACGTAACATTGTCAAGAGCGGATTGTACAATGCATCGGGGTTCCAGCCAGCGGTCCGTTGTCCCGAGTTGATTCTTGAGTGTGCCAACTTCTATAATTCTGAGGATCGGACTATCACCTCTCCTGACGGTATGATTATGGCTAATTTCGCTCCGGATGCAATTGGCGAAGCGTTTGGAATCCTCGCTACAGACAATATGTTGTATAAGTCCAAGGCCAAGGCAGATAAGATGTACGCCACCACCTTTGAGAAGTGCATGAAAAGGATAAACACCTCATGGATGCGCAAGCCAAAGCCACCTGCTGCCAGGCTACCGAAACAAATAATCTCAGAGGAGTTGAAGCAAGAGTACTGCTAATATCATTATGTTGCTCACAGAAGTTAAATAAGTTCTCGGCCACCGGCTCCATATTCGAGCCATGGATGTTCTTCATGATCGCTAGTGCCTCGAGGGAAATCCAGCAAGTGAAATCCGGGCCAGATGATCGCGATAATATTGACGAGCAGTTCCGAATCCGTGAGGACAAAACATTTTACATGAGCCTATATCATTTATGTTAGCTCAATGACCAAGTATAGAGGGTTGGCGCACAGAGCCAAATTGGTCAAGGCTTAACGCTCAAGATTCACCAAACAGCAGCTTACATCTTACTCACACCGGGTATTCTTCAAAGAGTGAATGATGCCTTTACCATGTACATCACGAGAACCCTTCAGCAAAGGCTACAACAGAGGATATCCGAGGAAGCTCAGATGCTCATCGAGGAATATGGGTGTTGGTTCGTCCAATTCCCGAAGTTCACCTATATGAGGCTTCCTGGTTATGATTCATATGTTTACAAGTTGCCAAGGTATCCAACTAATAGAATGATATTACTCGAGTTGTCTAGGCAACTGGTGGCCTACGACAAGATTATAAGACGAAAGAAGAAGGGAGGTCTTCATTTTCCCATTGTGTTGGGAAATTCACTTGAGGAATGCCCGACTTTACAAGCAGCCAAGGAGGCCGAGGATGAGCTGAAATTCTACAAGTTGACCCTTTATACCAGCCGACAGAGTTTTGATCCTAAGGGAATGATTGAAACGGTTCAAGGAGAAGAATACAAACACAAGGCTCACCTGGAAGACTTTTGGGCGAATGCTGGAAGCGAGGATGAAATCAGGAGGAGGATGTTTTCAAGGCTGCCCCTGAAGCTAATCAGAGAGTGTGAGGTGATTAAGGTGCCAGATCAACTTGAGGAGGATACTAGGGTCACCCATCCAGATTATGAAACGGTAAAGAACGCTCTGATGCCACCAATAGATTGGGCCGAACCAGAGATTGTGGATCTAGACACTCTGTCTATCCCGGTCATGACATTCACTAGAGCATGGGTGGATGAGCGTGTTAATAGATTAAGGAGAAGGTAAGTCGCCCTCACGTATGACCTCATGGGTGATAGAAGGCCGCCGGTGTTAGCAAAGAGGAAGAAGCAACTCACACGAGGTCCAGAACCGAAAAGAAGGAGTCTGTCCACCACCAAGCAGGGCTCTGGAGGATACGTCATTCACCACCGCATCTCATTCTCTCCAAGAGGCGGAAGTCTCATTGTTTGCTAAATGAGTCTCGGTGAAACAAGAACCGGAGGTTGAGAAGTCAACCAGCCAATGCCAAAAGAAATAGATACTCAGAGCGTCAATGATCCTGAAGCTGCCAATAAGCGGGATGAAGGGGAAGAAACGGATATGGACACCCACTTTGACTTTTCCTTCGGAGAGGAAGATGCTGGGACTCATGAGGGAAGTGATCAAGATGTGGAGATAATTGAGCCTCCACCAAATACTGCTCGGGAAGAAGTTCGGGAAGTAGAAGCAACTGAAGAGCAGCCCCTGATCATTTATGATATTCAACGAAATTGGCTTTCACAGGCGATTAGAAGGGACCAAGATGATGACGCCGACCTAGCAATTGAAATGGAAGAACTCTTAAACAAAACAAGCAAGTCACCTAAGCGGAAGAGGGCAAGAAAATATACAAGGATGGAAACAAATGAGGCCGGTTCCCGCAGCCTTCATATCGCTGTCCCAAGGGAAGAGCATGATTTGAGTGATGCAATGTCGGAGAAGTACACGATCACCACGGTTGAGTTGGGACGTCCTTCTGGAGCACAAGTGGTGGAAGAAGCTGAAAGTTCGTTTCAGGCATTGAAGGATAGGCTGGTGAAAAAGGAAGGAAAGTTATGAGTTGAAGAAGGAGCCACAGTGCTATTGAGTATAGTAAAATCTCGCATCCCGTTGTTCAAGGTAATCCAAATGCGAGTTTCCACCGAGTTGCTACCGCGAGCCTGCCCACGCCCGAAGCAAGAGGGGCTGTAATGAGAAGGAGATAAGTGGGTAAATGGTGTCCGTGCTGAGGCTGAAAAGTTTATGGCAGATCTTGCCTCAGCATTTCAAAATGTTTCTGGTATTCTTTCACGCTTGGATGATGTTGAGCAAGCTTGGGGAGATACCCACATCTTTCAAGACAAAACTATCCCACGTCTTGCTGTTTTGATGCGTGTTCCCACGCAAACTCTGGTGAATGAAGGGGTAATTCAAGCAGGTGATAGGTATGATTTCCGTGGGTGGCACCAGCGTCAGTTCACCCAAAGAGTTTCCTTTGACCAGCAATGAGTCCCAGACTGAAAAGCGCTATGAGGGAATATCCGCTCTGTGGTATCCTCGACATCGCTGAGGCAAATTTTGCCAAATCAACACCCATTGATGGATACGGATTTTGCAAGGACTAAGGGCAAAGATTTCGCGTTTCATTCTCTGCAGATGCATAATATTTTCCCCGAATGGATTTGAAAACATCTCCACGCTTACCAATCATCTCGTAGCAAGATTCAGGACTGGAAAAATCTTTGTGAGAAGCTAATGAAGCAAATGGTGGTGCCATCTTGAGTATCACCGGAATCTTACTCCATCAATTTCCAGGAAGAGGGCTCAATTTCATCGCTAGCACATCTGTAGCGCGTGATGGGTCCGAGAGAAGAAGATGTTAACCGTCATGACCAGAATCTCCAGGGAAGGGTAGTGGGCATCAATTGCTCATGGTGGTCAAAGGAGGAATCTGCTATTTTTGGGAGCATTTATGACGCCACTCCTCCACCTTCTGGCGGTTTTTAGGGCAAAGCTTGTCTAGGGCAGAGGTGGCTCGATCTGAGCCCTCCATTGTAATTCGATCTGGGCTGTCGGTTGAGACAGGCCAGCTATATAAGGGGGAGTCCCCCTCATTTGTACTCTAGTAGTCATAGTCAGAATCAGAGAGTAGTGAGCAATTAGTGAAGCAGAATAGAGAGTAGAAGCTTTTAAGTTAGAGTAGTTTCTCATTTGCATTGTTGAGGAAGAAGGGGAATTCTCCCTTTGAGAATTTTGTAAGAGATTGTCACAAAGGGCTATTCTTAATAAAGCATTTCATTGATGGTGAATTCAAACTTTGTTTTGAATAGTTCATGAGGTTTCTTTTCCTTTGACTTCAATTAGGACTTAATCTCATGCTAGTATTTAGACATGGATGTTTATGCTTGATATAAGTGAATTTCTTTTATCCATACCACTAACGTTCTTACTGATGGTACGCTCGTCTTGTGTGGTCAACTGGAACATTTTGCACTTAACTTCGATCGAAATTCATGTGTAGTTACGCATCGATGTGATGGTAATTGCATCATTGGATTGTGATTTGAACATTTTTCTTATCCTTTGAAGATTGCACTTACTTTGTTGAAGCTGTCTTATAGGAGGCTAGGCAAGGTTTGTTCGAAGTTCATTCAAGTTGAGCATAACACCCATTTGCATTTAGATTAGAATTCAAAATTTTAGGAATCTCTGCAGCCATTCAAATTCTGCATAATCTTGGTTAGTTTTAGGAAATTTGCACGCTAAAGCCAAATCATTCGCATAAAAATCCCTTCCAAAAGCATACATTGGTTGTTATTGCACGCATTCTGAACAATTACGTAAGTCCCCTCGTGAGAACACAGCATATACACATCAACCAAACTGGGTCTATTCGCATTACAAGAACCTTGGAGTTGAAAGCATGATCTCACTTGCAATCTTAGCACGCTGAATACTTTGTTCAAGAGAGAATAGAGTGTCCATTGGGAAACTTTGTTCTGTGTTGGTGCGGTCTCAAAAACCACGTCAACAGGAGGGTACTTACAGGCACATATTCTGGACCCCATGTTGTGTTCATGCATTGAACAATGCATTGAAAGACATAGGGAAGATGGATTGGGTGAAGAAAATGGTGGCAGAAGCTAGAGAAATTCAGATGTTCATTTGCAACCACCACACCTCACTTGCTCTTTTCAGGACATTTTCAAAGGAGTTTCTCAAACCTGTTGATACAAGGTATGCCATTTACTTCATTTTGTTTCACTTTCAATTTGTATTCATAATCTGATTTTGTTTTAAATTTTTATTTTTTAATGAATCATTGAATTAATGAATGTAGATATGCCACATACTTCATCCTATTGGAGATGATGGTTGAGGTGCATGAGCCTCTACAACCGATGATGGTCAATGCTAAGTGGACTAGATGGCCTAATGCAAGTTCTACTCAAGGAAAGAGCATCAAACAAAAGATCCTCGACGATGATTGGTGGGCCAATGTGAGGTAAGACATATTAGATGGTTGATTTTCATATTAAATTTCTGATTTTAATATTTTAATTTTATTGTCCAATGTTCCAACTTTTGAAGTTTCTAACATGTCAAATAACTTGTCAACTAATTATTTTGAACTTTTGTTTGCATTTTGCAGATATATTTGCTCCTTTATCTCGCCCATTGTAGATGTCATTAGATATGCTGATACAGACTCTCCTAGTCTTGGAGAGATATATGAAACATTTGACACTATGCTTGGGAAGATCAGGCAAGTTATTTTGGCAAAGGACCCCACTTTGGATTTATATGAGCAACACATTAGGCCCATTGTGACGCGGAGGTGGAATACAATGAACACCCCGCTTCATATGGCTGCCTTTGCTCTAAATCCAAAATGGTATGCACCAAGGTATGGTAGGGTGCCTCCATGTGATGATGCTGAGGTTTTAGATGGGTTCACACGAGCCATTAAAAAGATTTATCCAGCCGAGCAAGCTTCACTACTTCGGTCACAATTTCTAGACTTTGCTAATCTTAATGGCCCAAACTTGAGCAAACCACAGGCGAGGTTGGATAGAGCTATATTAGCTCAAGGGAACCCTATTGGATGGTGGAATCTACTGCGGAGAGATAATAATAAAGAATGAAGATACTTACACTCCGCCTCTTTGCATATTGCTAGTTCCTTCGCCGCAGAGGGACTATCCATTATATAGCTTTTTATCCTCTCACAGAGGAATAGATTTACTTTCTAGACGAAGGAGAAGAAGTTGCAGCCATTCATAGGCGCCTTTGTCAGATTCTATTGTAGACGCAATTTCTATTTGTGATATTGATCTGAGACGCGTATGATGGATGAGACAAACCGGTGGCCTGGCTGGGGCCACTGGTCGAGGAGGAGCATTACTTCAAGGCGCTGACCCTGAGTGATGACTCGACATTTTGGATGCTTAAGAGAGATGAGAGACAGGGCAAGCAAAGGTTCTTTGTTTATTTTGCAAATTTGTATCTTGGCCATACATATATTGTATCTTTGATTTTCATAGCAAACTAAAACTTTAAAACTATATGGCAGCAATGTAGCCTTTGGGCATTTTGATATAAGTTTATAAATTATAACTTGGAGGTTGTTTCATGATTCGTGTAACTGTATGTTAATTTTGAATGTGTATTGACTATTGACTCTATTGAGTATTGGCATAATGTTGAACACAAATGTTATATGTTAATATTCTATAATGTGTATTATGCATGCCTTATTCATGTTATCTATTGAATATTTAAAATTTCCCTATATTTTTATATAGCCGTCCCCTGCCGTCCCTAATTTTGGCCTCAAAAATCGGAAATTAGGGACTCGTCCCGCCATCCCCTGTCGTCCCCGTCCCGGAAACTTGGGGTAACCTTGGAAAAAACAAAAAAAAATTAGTCTAGTTCATTACATTCAACAAACAAAAATTTGACGTCATTGCCTTTAAGAATCCCAATAGAATAAAAGATGACTAGTAGAAGAATCAACATAATCTAGTCAACAAAGAGAAGATGATATTAAGGAAGATTTGGTCTATTTGTGGGCCATTTCTATGAAAGAACATGTGCAAAGGAAGTCGAACGAAGACAAGTTCCTCAAGAAGTAATTATGATAACCTAAAAGCAAGTGAAGAAATAGATATACCCCTTGCTCCTCGCAAGATGTTTTATAATAATCCAAGATTTGCATGCTGAATGAGACCATGAAGCACATAGACAACAAGTAAGGCAATGTTACAAGAATAGAAGTTGGCAAGAAGAAGAGGAATGAAACATAAATAAGCATCACTTCCCATAATTAATTAATGCCCTTATACCCAAATAAAAGTGGGAAGAGATCACAAAGAAGTAAGAGATCACAGAGAAGTCAAGGAACATAACAAGAAATGAGACAATCTCTAAGGATCATAGAACAAAGAGAGAGGAGATGACTAAAAAACGAAACTGAAGAAAACCTAGCCATAAAAATCCTATCATAGTCCATGCTAGAAGCCAAAGCATGAGTCGAAGTCATAGTCAAGAAAATAAAAACCATAATATTCCCACTACAACTAAACATACAAAGGAAGTGTGGGAGATAGTCAATCACCTACGAATACCAAACGAAGTAGAAAAATCAAAACAACTCGCTTTGGACGAGGAAAGTTGGGAGATAGAGTCTAAGAATTTCTTCACAAACGGGGAAAAAGAAACGTACAAGAACAACCTATGAGGTATAGAAGGGTTGTCAATTGAGGAAACCAAGCCAAAAACTCCAAGGCTAAGAGAACTTGAAGGAAATACAAGTGTGCAAAACATTGAAACTACATAATGATTTGAGAATTCTCATGTGGCCTAAAGTACAAGAGAAGCACCAGAACATCCAAGTCAAGAATCTCTCATGAGCAAGTTATATTGCATTAGAAGAAAAATATGGTGACTCCACCATCAAGCCTTAGCATTGAGAAGCAGAAACTACCCAAATTCACAGGTAATGATTCGAAGGATCCAATGAGGCATTACAAGACTTGTAAAATAATTTGCGCAATGAACGACCAAGATGATAGAGCATACAACCTATAGTCCTTTCCAACCACCTTAAGGGGTATAGACATTGATTGGTATACCAAAATTGAACCAACTTCTAGAAGCACATGGGATAGGTTGAAGAAATCCTTTGAAGGAGAGCTTAAACTACTACGAGATGATAACAAAATTGTAGATGAAACATATAATACAAAACAAGCCAAACATGAAAACATAAGGTCTTACAATCGTAGTCTCAAAAAATTATTGGTAAAACTAGTAAAAGAACCTACAAACAACTTGAAGAAGAGATGGTTTATTGAAAGACTCATCCCGTCATTAAGGAAAAAAAGGCAGTACCACCTTCATTCTATGCAAAAGCCTATAATAGGGAAATGAGCATTGAAAACAAAGATAAAATATCCTCCCGAGCCAAGAAAAAAATAGGATGAAGATGATACTTCGAATGGGAGTAGCAATAATGAAACTAGGGCAATACAAGCCTTGAGAAGGGACATGCTCAAGATGATGAAAGAAATAAAAGCTAGAAAAGAAACCAACAAGGAAAGAAAAGAACTTTGGTGTGTGAACTACAAGACTGAAGGTCACATTAAAACTAATCATCCAAAGAAGTTATTTTGTGGCATTTCCCAAGTTTCGGGTCACTCAATAAAAGAGTGCCCTTACAATCTCAAGAGTAGGAGTACACAAATTCTTTTTATCCAAGGAGAGTAGTGTTGATGTGATTTTCGTGACCGCACCAACGCAGAATAAAGTTGCCAACGGCTACCCTATTCTCTCTTGATCAAAGTATCCAGCACGCTAAGATTGCGAGAGAGTTCGTGCATTCAACTCCAAGGTTCTTTTAGTGCGAATAGGCTCAGTTGGCTCGATGTGATTTGCTGGTATTTCAAGGGGACTTACGGAATTGTTCGGCAGCAGAGAAAGGAATTCAAATGCTCAAAAGATTTGTCTATGAAGCGCGGGTTTCCTATCCTAACCAGAAAGTACTGAATGAAATGGCAAAAAGTGCTACATGGCTCTAATTTACTTAAGGCGGGGATATATGGGACACTTCCTCATGTCATTAAGCTCCAACTGTGCTCTACTTCTACTTCAGCCTGCATACCTCCTTACGTAACCGGGTATCAGAGAAATTCAAGGTGTTCGGGATCATAATTCAACGCCAAGACACCGCCACAACGACACATACCAACGTGGGTGGACTATAAACGGTTAAGTCCTGATGTTCCAATTGACACGCAAGGCAACCTACCATCGCCAGGGTTCTACCGAAAAAGTGATGACGAAGTTTGCTCAATTGAAGACCACATTCCAACTAACATCTATCGTAATTTGAAATGAAAATTATACTACTTTGAACTATTTTACGCTACCATTTGAATCGGAAGGACGAAGAAACCTTGCTAGCTACTCACAACAAAGACGAAATTCACTATCAATGAAAAACTCTTTTATTGAGAGAGTGTTCGCAACAATTTCTTACAAAGTTTTCAAAGGGAAAACTTTCCCTCTTCTTCAAACTACACTATCAATCTATACTAAGTTACTCCTGAGTTGTCCCTCTACTCTATGTCTACTATCTAACTTAATGTCTATTCTAATTTCTAATGAGATACAAATGAGGGGGACTCCCCCTTTTATAGCTGGCCAAGTCCAACGGACGGCTCAGATTACAATCGGCTGGATGGCCCAAATTGTGCCACCTCAACCCTAAACAAGATTCACCCTAAAAACCGCCACCAAGAGGGGTGGGGTAATAAATGAGCCATTAATGTCCATCATCCTTCTAGAAGATTCCAATCCAGAGGCGCGTTCACACTGTTCCCGATTTTCTTCTTGACGTTGTTCTTCAACTTTGCTCTAGCTTCCACTCTTTTCTCCATCTTGAGTTTTGAAAACATTTCTTCTCTGTCACTAAGTCTCAACATTTAGCCATTTTCTTGCAACTTTCTTCCTTCGAGGTTGAAATGTCATCTTGGATCACTTAAGTCATCACCGCTTGGTCTCAACGTTTCTCCTGCAAAACAAGCAAGGAGAGGAGTATTAGAACACTTCATAACATAAATTTACTTTACTTACCTGATTTTCACGCTTTGATCCCCAAGGGTTCATCGTTTTTCCTAGCCAACTTCGCATTCAAATTCTTCATGCCTTAGCCAAATTTCCAACCCATCTTGCATTTCATTTCACACTTGGAAGACATTTTTTATTTCCATGCCTTAGCAACATTTTATCTTTTACTCACCACCTTGGGCGCATCATGTGTGAAGAGAAACAAGCTCTCAACGCCTGGCATTAACCTTTTCACCCTCAACACCTTTATCTCACTTACCACCTTGTATTTCACCTTAGGCGCAAATAGCATATGCAAGAGGATATGCCTTAAGTCTATGCCTTAGTAAATTTTTCATTTGGCATTTATCTCACCACCCTAGGCGCATTCAAAGGGGGCAGAGGAAAGTCAACCTCTTTTGTCTTCTTCCTAGCTTGCATGGCGCATTTGGAGGTTGATGAAGAATGGGCGCATTTTAGTATGTGAGGAGGATAAGCATCTTCCAATGCCTTAACTATTTTGTCTTCATATGCTTTCTCTTGGACGCATTTGAGCATGCATGGAGAACTTTTCAAACGCCACCTTGTTTTGACTTGTTGACTTTCCCTTGTTTTGTCCTCACATGCCCTCATTTGGGCGCATTTAGGCCTAGATGAAGGATGGGCGCATTTCACCCCTTGAGCAGGACGAGACTTAACACTTACAAAAAAAATTTAGCAACTCCTCAAGGATGGCGCATTTGGAGGTGGCAGGTGGATTTTTCAATGCCTTAGAAACTTTTTCGAACATCTGAAGGCAAGTTGGGCGCATTTCACCTGTGCTGGAGGATATCTTTCAGACTTAGAAAATTTTTATGTCTCTTCATCCTTGAGGGCACATTTTCATGTTGATACAGGATGAAGTCTCAAACTTAGCCATTTTTCTTGACCTCTGCCAGCTTCTCCATGCCTGCTATTTATATTAAGTCCTTCAATTCTTGCATCTCTGAAGCTCAGAATGATTTGAAATTTTGAACACTGGATCCTTATGACTTCATCAGCCTGTTGACATTGCTATTTCGGGTTGGCCTGCTATTTTTAGCCCATTTCTGAAGGTGATTTGTTATTTATAGAAATTGCCTGCTTTTGATACCTCCACAGCTCCGATTGACTTGAAATTTGAATGACGTGCTCCTCACCACGTGACCTGCCTACTGACATCAGCGCATGCAACCGATTTGCTATTTTCAGCTCATTTCAAAAACGACTTACTATAAATAGTAAGTGCTCCGTTTCTCTTCAAATTTTACCAGCAGATAGCCTGAAGGATGTTGATCGCGGTGGTTTACACCGGTTTTTGAAAATTCTGACTTTTTACCCTTCTTTTTAGGTCCCGAAACTAGAAACCCTAATTTGCTCTGCATGCGTATCAAATGATCTCTGTTTGTCCTCGTTTCTGCTGCATTGCGATCAGCTCGTGATTCTGAAGTGCTGGGAAGCGGTACCGGGATGAACCTGCTAAAAATAGTAAGTTCCCAAATGAGTGGTTATCTCCGTTTGCATGTTACACCACTGCATAGCTCTCGAAAAACCCATAAGGAATCATCCGACATGCAAAGAAAACCCTGACATGCAAACCCTAAAAATAGCCTTGGAAGGCTGAACTCTGAAAGTTATCATCTCGCTTTGCATATTATACTGTCGCGAAGGTCTCGAAAAACCCAGAAGGAATATGCAGACATGCGTTGAAAAACTCTGCATCTAGGCCCTGAAATTTGCTCCAGAAGCTGGACTTGCTAAAAATAGAAAGTTGTTTGTTTTCGCTCAAATTTTGCACGCGAGCAGCTTGATGTATTCTGAATGCAGTGTGACTGTCGGAATTTCAAAAATGCTGACAGAATGCCCTGAAATGCATACTTACTAAAAATAGTAAGTAACCAGAATTCGATGAAATTTCAGTGGAAATTTGCTGGAAGCACACTGACAGCAACGTTAGTCTATGTTTTCAATTTATTCACCTTGCTTGACCTCAAACTGACCAGGGAAGATGGAAACCCTAATTTTCAGACTTGGCCAAATTCACGTTTAAGCTCAATGGCGGAGAAATCCTCGGAAAGGCAGACAGTAGAAAAGAGAGACAATGACAAAACAAACTAAAATCAAGCCAAAAGTTCGAAACAAAGCGAAAATTAGGGGGGTCCCCATTTGCAATGGGGTGATGTGTGAAAAAGGTCACAACAAGTAGTCTAGTCCACTACACTGAATACACCATTAAAGCCACAAAACAACAGCAATGCATCTCCAAGAGGCTACTAGAATAGAAAAGGTAACAATAATAGATTTAATAATAACAATAATGGTGGTGGGAGTAGGAGTAGAATACAATACAACTCCAAGGGATGCTCAATTGTACAATGCCAACAATGTAATAAATAGGCACATTTTGCAAGAGAATATCAAAATAACAACCAAAACAAATGGGACTGTTGTGTAAATGTTGTGGACCAAGAGATCACAAAGACGTCAATTTCCCAAAGTAAAAAGCTAGCATCAACATGATTGATGTAGGGCAAGGGAAGAAGTATTGGTTGTTACCCAAGCACAAACAAAAAAAGCAATATACCCAAACCCTCATACAAAAAAGGAAAGACTTCATGAAGCTAGAGTAGAAGTAGAACAAGTTATGTCAAGGGAACGAAGGTGCTTGAAAGAACAAGCAAGTACTTCAACGAGGCTAGGATCAAAGAGGAATATTGTAGGATGGGTACTAGAAAGTTAGAAACCACCATAAGAATCAAGATTATCGATCTATTACAAAGCATTCCTAAATTGAGAACTATGATTGTAAAGGAAGGAAAGATAGTTCAAGAGAAGAATGCAAATATAGTAGTAGAGCCTCCAATACATAGTGACCAAGTGATAGATTCTACGCTATTGATAGTGAACTTGGTGAAGAAACCCATAGTGATGCATATGGAGATTCTTCGAAAGAACCTCACAAATAAAATCATACACTTGGAAGAGCCTAGGAAAACCAACCATCTGGCCACCAACCTTCCAATTGGTAGGCATAGATTAACAAGGAATAAAGGTATTGGGGGTTTTAATGGTCCAAAAGTTAATAATCGGGATCCAACCATTTTTACTTAACTTTGTTGCCATTTCTTTGCCCAAAATATTCTATGATGCATTGTTGGATCGAGGATGGGTGGTAACAACCAAAGCCAACCATAATTGGAAGAAGAATATTTTGTCTATTGAAAATAAGGGAAGGAAATATGTGATCAATTTAAAGAACCAGGTAGTGAGTGAGGAAGTAGCTTCATTGGATTTAGACTCGAATCCTAGAGAAACATGGGGTGAAGAAGAAACAAGCCCTATGGAACCAAATGCTGAGGGAATTCTAGACCTCCAACCTTGCTCAAAAGATGAAAAAAGTTCATTCTACAAATTCTTCCATTGGCATATGGAAGATTACGAACTACTCCAAACCAAATGCGATATGATCCAACTCATGAACACACAAGATGTAAATAAGGTACAAGGTGAGCAATCAATGCCACCAACACATTCACACTTGAACATATGGAATACAAACTAGGGAATATAAAACTGGATGACACACCTGCTTATAAATTTGGCAGAGACAAGGGCATGAAGTATCATGAACCAACAACCATAAAAGTAAAGCAAAGAAGGTATTGGGAAGTGATAATGGTTGGAGACAACTAGAATCTTGTGTTGAAGGCAACAATGTTAAAAAATTTCATGGAATATAAAGAGGTATTCACATGGACATCAAGAATCTTAAAGGACTTCCATCAAAATTACGTGCTTATAGAATCCTTCTAGTACATAGAGCACAATCGGTGAGAAAAAGGCCATACAAAATGAACCAAAATTATGCAGCCAAAGAACAAGAGGAAATCAACAAAATGCTAGAAGTAAGAATTATCTTCAATGTTGAGACAAGTGATTGGGTATCACCAATAGTTATTTCACTAAAGAAGGAATCAAAACAAATTAGAATGTGTGGATTTTCAAAGTCTTAATGTTGTAACAATTAAAGATCCATTTTCAATTGTATTTATAGACTCCATTCTTTAAGAAGTGGCAGGAAATGATATATTCCTTCATGGACAGATTTTTGAACTACAATCAAATAAGTATAGCAAAAGAAGATAAAATCAAGACCACTTTTATAGTGGAGGGTGGTGTTTGTGCCTACAATAGAATGACATTTGGCCTATGCAATGCTCCAACAACATTACAAAGGATTATTCTTCACATTTTCAATAAAATGTCTACAAAAAACTTCAAGGCATTCCTAGATGATTGGACAATTTATAGTGACTAGGAGATGCATCTAAAAGTTCTAACAAAATGTATGGAACAATGCAAACTAGCACACTCAGCCTTAAATCCCAAGAAATGTCACTTCATGGTACCACAAGGTAAACTCCTTGGACACATTGTTTGCAATGATGGATTGAAAATAGATCCTGATAAAGTAAGGGTAATTGTTGAGATGGAGGCTTTGAAGGACGTCACTAGAATATGATCATTCTTACCCAAGTGGGCTAATATCATCAATTCATCAAGAATTTTGCATAAATTTCACATCCATTAGACATGTTGACAAGGAAAGAAATAGCATTCATGTTGAAGAATGAATGGAACAAGTTGTTAAGGAGTTAAAGGTATGACTCATTAGTTCCCCTATTTTAGCTTATCCAAATTGGGACAAGGAGTTCCTTGTACAGGATATGCCTCTAATTTTTCCATTGAGCCAACAATGGAACAAGTAGGGCCTTGAGAGCTTGATTGCCCAATCTTCTTTGCAAGAATATTACTTTAAAATGCAAAGAGAAACTATAGTACTATAAAGAGAGAAGCCCTTGGCATGGTTTATGATGTACAAAAATTCTAACATTATTTGTTGGCTACACCATCCACATTCTATGTTGACCATTGAACTTTGATGCACCTAGTCAATAAACCAATCCTTCATGGCCGAGTAAGTAGATGGTTATTATTTCTCCAAGAATTCACATTTAAAATTATTTGACATAGAAAAATCCATGTTATTGTAGATCAACTCTCCTGAATAAAGTTTGGAAAACCTTTGAAGGATGTTAATGAGTACTTTCCTGATGCCACCTATTCCAAATAGTGGCACTACCAGCTTAGTATGAAAACATAGGGGAATACCTTTCAACTTCATCTTTCCTAATTACATGCCACCAAGAGAAATAAGGAAATTAACACTCAAGGCCAAAAAATTTCAATGAATCAATGGGTTATTGTGCAAGATGGGCTCGGACCACATTCTAAGAAGACATGTCATGCAGAAAGAGATAGATGGTGTATTAGAAGCACACAAAGGACTTGCAAGTGGCCATATGTGTTAGTGTTAAATTATATTCACATTATCATAAGTTAATTAGGGAGTCACTATTTAGGATTTTATTTTCCTTTGATTGGATGTGAATCTTACTGCTTAGGATAAGATTGATTTTTCGCTTTTTTGCTTCATGTGGATGTATTTATTATTGTAATTACTCATTTGGTAATTAATGCTCATGAATTGCATTTGATTGCATCTTTATCCTCTTTTTATGCTTTTCTCTCTTGTAAAAGAAATACTACAGAAATTCCTAGTTCTAACATGGTATAAAAACTCCAAATCTGCAAGTTTCTTCTCAAATTTTTGGAGGTTTTAGCCATGAGGTTGTAATCAGTGCATCCTAGAGCAAAATGAACCTCACAATTTTCGCTCAAAAAATAGAAAAACCCCTACATCCATATAAAGCACATCAAATTTGGACTCAACTTCTGGGACAATTTTGAGATTGTATAAAAAACTCCAAATCTGCAAATCTGCAAGTTTCTTCTCAAATTTTTGGAGGTTTTAGCCATGAGTTTGTAATTAGTGCATCCTAGAGCAAAATGAACCTCACAATTTTCACTCAAAAAATGGAAAAACTCCTAGATCCATATAAAGCACATCAAATTTGGACTCAACTTCTGGGACAATTTTGAGATTGTATGGCCCTATGAACAATGATTTTTTCTAATGTGAAGAGCGCTTCTAACATGAACAGCGATTTTTTTCAATCTAAACAGTACTTCTAACATAAACAATGTTTCCAGCATGAACAGTAATTTTTTTGGATGTGAATAGTGTTTCTCACTATGAACAGAGCTTTCAACCTTTTTTCATTGCCTACAAGAGGCAGTTTTCTTCCAGGGGGCATATTTTGTACATAGCATGTCAAAAATTCACAAATGAATAGGCATCAAAAAATAGTTCCAAGCACTTTCCAATGGTGCTAGTCATTTTTCCCAAATTTGCTGCTGATGAATTTTATTGTTGGTTCAAGTCCAATTGTCCATTTTGGCTTCCAAGCTCAAATTTTTTTGCCAATTTATCCAATTTTCTCCATTCTTGTGGAATTGGAAAGGTATTGAGGAGCTCTTCTCAACCATCTATGAAATTTTTGCATATTCAACCTTAGGTATCTTTTATTCAGTTTGTCAATAAATAAAATGGAGTTATGTCTTTAGGATAGGATTCATTTTAGGTTCTTTGATTTTTTGCACTTAATTTTGTTGGTTGTGATCATGTCTCCAAAATAAATGGGAAATTGTTGTGACCTTTTCACACATCGCCCCATTCAGATGGGGACCCCCTTATTTTTGCTCCGTTCTGGTCTTTTGGCTTGGGTTTTTCCTCGCTCTCTCGCTCTGTCTCTTTTCTGGTGTCTGTCTTTCCGGGGGGTTGTGTCGTCATTGAGCTTAAACGTGAAGATATTGGCCAATTCTAAAATTAGGGTTTCATCATTTTTGGTCAAGTCAAGGTCAAGTATGACCAGTAAATTGAAAATTGAACTTAGCAATGTTGTCAGTAGACATCCAACAGGCTTCCAGCCAGTTTTCATTGAATTCCGAGATACTTACTATTTTTAGTAAGTCTGCAATCCTGGACAATTTGTCAGCATTTTCGAGGTTCCGATCATCACACAACATTCAGAGTACATCGGACTGCTTGCATGCCAAATTTGAGCAAAATTGGACAACTTACTATTTTTAGCAGTCTGGCTTCCAGGGCAAATTTCAGGGTCCAGATGCAGAGATTTTCTTTGCATGTCTGGATATTCCTTCGGTTTTTCGACCTTCAAGAACGCAGAACATGAAAGTCGAGATGACCACTGCCGATTCAAATTCTTTCCAAGGCTATTTTAGGTTTTTGCATGTCGAAGCTTTCGCATGTCGCGATTCCCCGGATAATTTCTGGAGAGTTTCGCTGATGGTGCGACATGCAAACAAGCGATTCTCATCAGCGAGGAACTTCATATTTCGCTGCAAACCCTAAGCAATGCCACCCAAATAGCCCGATTCACGAAATGATCGCGAAGTACGCTAAACGAGCAAACAGAGATCTTTGATAATGCCGCAGCATGGCAAGTTAGGGTTTCCAGCTTCCCGGCTCAAAAATAGCATCAAAGTCAAAATCTTCAAAACCGATGTAAACCATCGCTGACGTACCGCTCTTCGTGTCACCGCTGGTGAAATTTCAGTTCAAACGGAACACTTACTATTTATAGTAAGTCGAATTGGAAACATGCTAAAAATAGTAAATCAGTTGCATGCGTCAGTGTCAGCCGACAGGTCACGTGGTGAGGAGCGCCTCATCAAAATTTCACGTCGATCGGAGCTTGGGAGCGATCAGAATCAAGAGCTTACTATTTTTAGTAAGCCACCCTCAGAAACAGGCTATAAATAGCAGGGTGACTAAAAGTTGCAGTATCGACAGGTTGAAAAGGTTATGAAGAAGCTGCGTTTAAAATTTCAGGCCATTCCGAGCTTCAGAGGCGCGAATACAGAGAACTTACTATAAATAGCAGGGCACGATGCTGGCGAGGATGATGAAAATTTGTCTAAGTCTGGAGTCTCGTCCAGCAGGCATATCAAAATGCGCCCAACTCAGCTAGGGGTGTAGAAAAATTTTTCAAGATGCAAGTTCATCCTTCACACAGGGCAAAATGCGCCCAAAGGAGAGAAAGGTCAAAGAAGTCAACGAGTTTTATCCTCCTCCCATGCCAAAATGCGCCCAAGATGAAAGGGGAAAAGGTTGAAAAAGTTTCTAAGTATGAGAAATCCGCCTCAGGGGTCAAAATGCGCCCATCCTGCAAGCAAGGCAAAATGCGCCCAAAGTGAAAGAAAGTCAACAAGGTCAAACATTTTCATCCTTCTCCAAGGCCAAAATGCGCCCAAACTGGGCCATGTCAGGACAAAACGTGGAAGGTGAAGAGTCACCCAAGGATGTTGGAGTATTCATCCACCAGCAGGGGTGGGATGCGCCCAAGGTTGCAAGGGGTCAACACAAAGTCAAAGTTTCTATCCTTCATTACATGCAAAATGCGCCCATCCTTCTCTCTCATCAAAATGCGCCCAAATCATGCAAGTCAGGACAAAAAAAACGGAAGTTGAAAAGTCACCTGAGGGTATAAGCAAGTTCGTCCTCCTCCTACAAGGAAATGCGCCCATGTTTGAAGGGTAAATGGTAAATACAAGGGGTAAGTAAGGTGAAAAGTGTTACCTAGCATGGTGAAGGCTTGTACATTATCCTCCTCCACACTTAAAATGCGCCCAAGGGGTGTTAAGTGTGAAGTATGCGCCCAAGGGGAGTTATAAGGTGTTAGAAATATTTCCTAAGGCGTTGGAAGTGTAAGGTGTGAAGTGTGCGCCTAGAGCAAGGGAGTTATAAGGCGTGGAAAATATTTCAAAGTGTAAGGTGTGAAGTGTGCGCCTAGAGCAAGGGAGTTATAAGGTGTTGGAAAATTTTTCAAAGGCATTTCAAGGCGTTGAAGAATAAAATGAAGTATGCTAAGCGCTCAGGGGAGGAAATAAAATATTTTCTAAGTGTTGAAAATTGGCCTAGGCGTTGGTTTTTTTAAATGAATATTTTTCAAGTGTGAAGTGACGGGATAAAGATAAAATGAAGTAAGGCGTGCTTGATGAATATAAAATTTTCTAAGTGAAAGTTCCTCTCCACTGGCAATCAACAAAATATTTTCTAAGGCAAATTTTTCAAAAAAAAATGCAAAGATGAGTTTAAAATATTTCCTAAGGCAAATTTATTTTCCTTGGAAAATACGCCTAGAGCTTCAAGTTGATGAAAAATTCCTCAGAACACGAGCAACTCTTCTCAGTGATAAATCCAGAGACAATGATACTTCAAGTTCTTCAAATTTTTCAAGAAGTCGGAGCAACACAGAATGATCACGGGCGAAGAACGAGTTTAAATGATGGAAATGATATTTTTCTAAGGTTCAAAATTCGAAAAATTAAATGAACCCGTTTGTTGGGTACCCATGAATTCGAGACATTCTGACGAAAATTTGTTTCTGGGTACTGAACATTTGCGATGATGAATGGATTCCCAAATCTTTCAAGCTTCGCCGACACTTTTTCAGTAAGGAATTTGATCAGTGCTTAAGTTATGAATTTTCCTAAGGGAGAATTTTAAATTTTCTAAGGCAAATTCAAATAAATGAGCTTTCAAAGTGAACTTTCTTCGAACGATGAATACGAAGGGAATTGCCTAGATGATTGTGATTAAATTCTTCGAAGATGAATTTTCCAGAGTAGATGATGGAGTTAAAAATTTGAATTCAAGTAACGGAGCTCCGGCTGGTGAGTAAAATATGATGAAGTTAAATTAAATTTTTCGAAGAGGAATTCAAAACGCCAGTCAAAGTCAAGTTTCTAGAAGAATAATATTCCCGACGACTGGAGACAAGTGTCAGAAAAGAAAAAAAAAAAAAAATTCGAATTCTTGAAGTGGAGTAGTGGAGTTTAATGGCACTGGCTAAAAATAACGTCTTCTAGAATTTGAATTCTAGCTATAAAATGGAGAAGTTTTTTCACTCATTTTCACAACTGGAAGTCGAACTTCCTCTGAGAGTGAAGCATTGCAGTGAGTTGCTGAGGCTTGAAAGAATTCGAAATTGTTGCTGAGAAGTTGAGTTTGCTGAAGAGGCGCACTTAGGAGTTGATTAAATTTATTGCTGAGAGGTGTTTTGGTCTGTTGGAGAAGACGTCTTAAGGCTTGAGGAAGGTACGCCATTGCTAACTAAGGAGGTGTTTGCTGCAACTTGAACTTGCTTGAAAAGGTACGGCTTTATCACTGAGATCTGATTTGCTTGAATTATAGAAGATTAAAAGGTACGCCATTGCTAAGGGCTTGGGAAGTACGACCTTGCTAGTGTTGGAGCTTGAAGTCTGATTTGATTTAAGTTCGGTCAAAATTGCCATTTGAAAAGGACGCCTTGTATTGAGTTGAAACATTGAGAACTTTGAAGTGCGAATTTGCTAACTTGCAAGATTGCTGATTGCTGATACAAAGACATAGAAATTAAAATTGTTGATTGCTGATACGAAGTAGTTAAAATTGCTGATTGCTGGTCATCAAGGTTCACTTAGAAGTCTGTTCTAAGTGTTGGAATTCGAATTTATTCAAGAGAGGAGGCTGAGGTTTGCAAACACGAAGGATATTGCAGCTTCTAGAATTCAACTGCAGCCCCTATATCATGTCTTATTTTATTAAATCTGATCACTGATGAAAATTTATTATGTTGCAGATGGCTGAAGCGAGGACAACCGGAAAGGACAATGGTGCCTCCAGACAGGCTACGATCAAGAAGCTGAGCAAGACATTCATGCCGGAGACAAAGTTTATTTCAGTTAAGCAAGGTGGACGGACATCAACCTCGCTCAATAACCGAAAACATTCAAGAACAAAGCTATTTTGAATTGGAAGTCATCGGAAGCTGCATTACCAAGACAACACCGCCCTAAGTGGGTTGTATGCAGCTGCTGGTTTTCCGCCAGCTATACAGGGTTCGGAGTTGATTATGGAGTGCGCCAACTGTTACGAGAAAGAACACCGGTCGATCACGTCACCAGATGGCCAAGTACTTGCCAATCTTACTCCGGCAGCCATTGGTGAAGCTTTTGGGATCCCGGTGCATAGAAACATGATCTACAAATCCAGGGAGCGAGCGGAACGTATGTATGCTTCTGCCTTTGAACGGTGCATGGACACAATTAACACTCACTGGATGAGCACTCCGAGGCCGTCTCGTACGAAGCTGCCAAAGCAGATCATAGCAGAGGACCTGAAACAAGAATATTGTGATCTCGTCATGTTGCTGAGCAGGGTTGGTGGATGCCCACAGCCTTATATTTTTGAGCCATGGATGTTTTATTACATCAACTCCGTGTTGAGGGCAAGTGATTATGTCAATTGGGCTGAGATGATCACGACAATATACATGAACAACCGAAGCTTAAGGGGAGGACCTAAAACGCTACATGAGTTCTATCCGATTTATATGTTATAACGGATGACGAGGTACGAGGGATTTCTTACAAGGAACCCATCTACAGTGGTTTCTACCAACTAAAAATTCATGAGTAAGGCAGAATGCTAGCCAGACCTTTCGAGCACAACCCATTACAAGCGTGTCAACGATTCATTCACCATGTACATCACGAGGCTGCTTCAGGAGAGGTTACAGTGCAGAATCTCTAGAAATGCCCAGGAGCTGATTGAAAGGTATGGGTGCTGGTTTATACAGTTTCCAAGATTTTCATACATTAGGCTGCAAGGATTTTCTTCATACCCTTATAGGCTGCCTAAGTACCCAACAGACAAAATAATCATGCTAGAGATAGCTAGACAGTTGCTAGCTTTTGACAAAATCCAGAAGAAGAAAAAGAAGGGAGGGATAGAGTTTCCAGTTGTGATGGGCAACTCGGATGAGGTTTGTCCTTCGATACAGGCATGTAGAGAAGCTGAAAGTGAGCTTCAATTTTATCATTTCTCATATCACACTAGTAGACAACACTATGACCCGCACCATAACATCAACTGGGTGTTGTCAGAGGAATTCAAACACAAGGCCACCATTGAGGATTATTGGGCTGATGCAGTTGATGAGATTGAAGTGAGAAAGAGGATGTTCTCTCGATTGCCGATTACTCTGATCAGGGAGTGTGAGGTAATTCCAGTTCCGGACCAGGTCAATGAGGACATGGATGTTGTTCATCCAGACTATGCAGCTGTTCGGGATACTCCACTTCCGCCTATTGATTGGTCAGAGCCCGAGGTTGCCGACCTTGATACTCTCTCTATCCCGGTTATGACATTCGCCAGGGCATGGGTCGATAGGCGAGTGAGCAGATTGAAAGGTAGGTCAATTGCCTTGACTTACAACTTGATGGGAGATCACAGGACGCCCACCACAGGAAGGAAGAAACAGATCACAAGAGGACCAGAGTCCAGAAAGAAAGAATTAGTTCAGCCAGAACCTCCACGAGTTACAGTGGCAGTACCTTTGGAGACACGCTCTCCAAGCATGTGATGGGGTGGCTCCATTCTTCTGCTGATCGTGAGAATTGCAAAGAATCGTGCACCGAGATACGAGTGATATTCAAATTACCTGAGGGGAGCTTCCATTGGCCGAGCGCCACAAAATTAAGTAGGGTTGATCAGCAGGATCAGCAGGATGATGAGGGGACAATTACTGACCCTCAATTTCAGCAGGAGATAGAGGCGGCCATGAATGATGGCGACGATGATGATATAGTGTCAGGTGACACTCAGCCACTTGAGGACGATGAGCCTCGCCAGAATGAGGAAGAAGTGGAACAAGTTAGAGAAGTCGAGGCACAGGAGCAGCAGCCCTTTGATATACTATATGAGGTGCCCGATTGGCTTAGAGATAGAATGCGAAGAAGCCCGAGTGAGGAGATTGATCCAGCAGTTGAGATGGAAGTAGCTTTTAAACCGACGTAAGTTCTCCACCAAGAAGAAGCGCAGCCAAGATCTCCACGGATGAGGATGGCTCTCGCACCCTTCACGTTGCTGTCCCACGAGTCGAGTGTGACCAGAATGAAGCAGCTCCCGAAAACTATGTGGTCACCACTCTTGACTTGGGACGCCCTACTGGTGCACAGATTGTTGAGGAGTGCGATAACTCCTTCCTTGCCCTCAAGGATAGATTATTCAAGAAAGAAGGAAAATACAAGAAGTTGAAACGAGAACACAAGGCGTTAGTTGGATATGTTCAGCAGTTGTCTCGTTCTCGAGGGCAGGATGTACCTCAAAGATAGAGCCCAACGCATATTCCCAGGAGAGTCGACGTACCATTGGTAGAGTCGGGGAGGATGGCACAGAGGCGCACAAATGGGTCACGTGAGTTCGTGACCGGTGACTGCAGAAATTTACAGACCTTGCCTTTGCCTCGGCCACAGGCCTCTACTCATTTTGACACGGATGGATGCGGATCATAAAGTCAGCCAGCTTATGCTCTATCTATCGGTAAGGCGATCCAGCCGCCTGGAGGCGCTGGAGGTGTGCCATTGCAAAGCTGTTTGATTGATGGAGGTGTCATTCAAGCGAATGACCAATATGATTTCTCTCGGTGGTATTCTTCGGCTATCACAGGGCGTGGCTTCTTCGATGCAGCACAGGCGGATTCAGCCAGGATTCACAAGGCCATGGCCAATATTATAGATGGAGTTCAGAATACCTTCGAGGCCATCTTTGCTAGGCGGCTGAATCCAGAGGAGATAAGTTTTGATAATTTGAGGGGTTTGCTGGTTCCCTTCTTCGCAGATGTTAAGACCTTCGTACAAGATGACTTTGAGAATACTGCTACATTCTCCACTTTGATCCAGAACACGCAGGACTCCTTGGCTGCTTGGAGAAAATCTTGTACGAGGCACGAGCACTCAGTTACAGTGTTAGAGTTTCAGTTAGATTGTGTTCCATCTATTTCAGTTGAGGAGGTTGAGGCCGTACTTAGCAGATTTGTTGAGTTGGCAGTCAAAGAGAAGGCTAATGGGAACACACTACTGGACGAGGATCTTCTAGAAGACTGAGTATGGAGCATTTATTACATTTGCTATTTTGGGAGTGAGTGGGAATCTTTGATTCATTTAATGTACCACTCCCTATTCTGGCAGTTTTTAGGGTTAGGGCTGAGGTGGCACGATTCTGGCCACTCTAGTGATTGTAACCCTAGCCGTCCTTTGGGACTTGGCTAGCTATAAAAGGGGGAGTCCCCCTCATTTGTAATACATTAGGATTCAGAACCAGAGTAGACATTGAGAGAGCATTAGCCTTAGAGCTAGATAGTGTAGTAGTGTAGAGCATTTTTTTTTTTTTTGGAGAAGAGAGAAAGTTTTCCCTTTGAAAACTTTTGAGGAGATTGTTGTGTAATACATTTTATGATAATAGATCTTTCATTGATGATGAAATTCGTCTTGTCATGAAATGCTAGCAAGGTTTCTTCTTCCTTTCGTATCCAAGTAGATTAAATTCATGCAAGTAGCTTACTTTGGTGTGTGGTATTTCATTGAGATAGCTTCATTTTATTCCATACCACTAGCGGCTTGTTGATGATAAGTCTGCCTTGCGTGGTCAACTGGACATCATCTTGTGTTTAACTTCGGTTATGGCTTACATACTTATATGCGTTGTTCTGGTGGTGTACGTATGTTAAACTATAACTTGAATATCTTTTGCTATCCCCTTTGAAGATTGCACCGATTTTGCTGAGGCTGTCCGACGGAGGCTAGGTGAAATCTGGTTGAAGTCTATTGAGACTAAGCCCCACATACCTTGCATTTAGAATAGAGTACAAATTTCTTAGGCCCTTTCCCTTTTACTTTCCGCATACTTCTTGTTAGTTTTGGAAAAGGATACACATTGCCAAATCATACACGTAAGAATCCCCTTCAAATTACATATCAACTGCTAACTGCGAGAAGTCTGAACAACTACGTAAGTCCCCTTGACATACCAGCAATATCACATCAAGCCAAACTGAGCCTATCCGCACTAAAGGAACCTTGGAGTTGAACGCACGAACTTTCTGGCAATCTTAGCGTGCGGAATACTTTGATCAAGAGAGAATAGAGCGTCCGTTGGGCGACTTTGTTCTGTGTTGGTGCGGTCTCAAAAACCACGTCAACAGAACTGGCGCTAGAAGGAGGGCCCTTCAAGGATTCTTCGCAGTGAAGCAGTCATTTTCAAATAAGAAGGGATTTCATTGAAAAGAGCTTCATTGGAGAAAGAAATTATCATGAGTAAAGATGGTGCTACCGCATAGAGAAATATTCCCAGTGTTGCAGCCTAACTTGGGATTCAACGACGACCAGGAGGACATTCTTTCAGGGTTGAACAATCTTGCTTGGAAAACAAAGGAGAGCTACGCCCAGTACATGAGAACCTGCTTCGTGTTGGAGGAAGAAGAAGAAAATGCCATTGAAATCCAAGTTGCAATTGAGAGGAATTTGCTCGATCAGAGACTACCACTCGCTCCTCTTCCTCGCCGATAGTGATCAACTACATCCTGGATCGCATTAGCTCATTCTCACCTGATAAGTTGAAAAGAATTCTGAGGTCCACGCCAAGCTCATCCAAAGACTTTGTGGAGTTAGAATTGCCTACTAGAACAAGGAAGAAGAAAGAGAGCCGTCCAAGTGAAGAAGTGTTGTCAAACGAAGAAGCTCAGTCTAGTGAAGAAAGCGGAGAAGAGATTACAAGTTTATTTCGAACTCCACCAAGTGTTTCAAGGTTTGCTCAACCCAAAGCCGTTCAAGTTACTACACCAGTGTTTGTTCAGCAACAACCACCAGTTCAAGTTACCGCAACCCCAGTTATTGTTTATCAGAGGAGGTATCCAAATCAAGCAATGGCTCAACCAGGAGTCCAACCTGCTCCTAACGGTGCTACTTGGCTAGTCACCAATCCATCTCCTCTTGAGTTTGCTGATTATCACGATATGCCAAAGAATCCGGAGCATTTCTGCACCAAGTACCAAGTCCATGATCCGAACCGTTCTGCAGAGGATCACATTAAGATGTTTGAAGATCATTTGCGAAACCGACAAATTGCCTACGCAGATGTAGCTTGCAGACTGTTCCCGTATTCCTTGGGAGAAGAAGCACACTTTTGGTTTATACATTTGCCAGTTGGGTCCATCAGAACATGGGAGCAGATGAAGGAGGCTTTCATTGGGAAGTTTGGTATTCCTATCACCCCAGTGGAGCTTTTCCGTCAGTTCACGGAGGTGAGAAGACAAGACAAAGAACCTATTCATGCCTTCAATAACAGATTCCAAAAGGCTCTTACAAGGTTGCGTACTCCGTATATGGTTCCCGATGCAAGGGAAAATTACTATGCAGCCTTAGACCCGTTGACTGCTATGTTCGTGAGGCAAGCTCATCCCATTCCGGCAGATATGAATCAAGCATATGCTAAGGTGGTTGAAGTAAGTCAGAATATGGGCCAAAACATAACTGGACCCTCTTTGTACACTGGCTTGGTCACCACAAATAATCAAATGCAGACTCTTGCGCCAGCATGGAATCAACAAGTTCCATCATTGAATCCAGTTCCGCAACCTGCATATCATGTTACGCCGCCATCTGATCAATTAGTCCTCCATCCTGGGGTACCCTTATCCCAGACTCCAGCTACACAGCCTGTCTATCTCCAGAACACGGTACCTGCAACAAGGACACAAGAGGAGAAAGACGAAATGAAAGAATTAGTAGAACAAATGAAAAGGCTGTCATCTGAGGTAACTCACCTCAGAAATCAAAATAACCAAATGCAATCAATGATAAAGAATTATCAGGCACATCCAGGTGCCAATCGAGGATATCACAATAATCCTCAACACCATCAGGATGCCCATCAAGGACATGGATACGACAACAGCCATGGGTATCGAAATAATAATCAAGGATATCAGAAGAGGTCCTGGAATACTGGACCTAACAATGGAGGAGTTCCATCACCGCTGGATAACCCGCCGCCTCCAGAAAATCGTCCCACGGACAGAGTATTTCTGGCAGAAGCTGCTATGTCAGGATGGTGTCGGCTTCATAACACAAGTCAACACTCAGAATTACAATGCCATGAGTTTCAAGTAGCGGCTGATATCTTCAAAGGAGAAGTGAAAAGCACGGAAGGTACTGAAAATCCTCCAACTACTGGATATGAGATTGTACCAGTGCAAAGATATGACCAGGCACTAATCATAGAGAGTGTCAATCTTGTGTCCGAACACCAGAACTACGCGCCACCGGAAGCTAATCATAGATTTCCACCAGCTTCGGCTAACGGTCCCGTGGAGGCGCCAGATACTCAAGTTTATGAGGAAGCTCAAGTTTATTCAGAGGCTCAAACGTATTCAGAAGTTCAAGGTACTTATTCAGAAGAGCCATATGACCAGGGTAACTACATTTTCCCACCTCTCAATAACAGTGTTTTGGTAGAAGGAAGTAGAGAGGTGCAAGCATTCCAGACTTCCGGAGGAGCAGCACCCAAGGTGTACCAGAGGACTTATCACCAGAAAGAGCCTTTGACGTCCTCTATTCCCCCGAACAATTTTACAACCCCGCCGAATCCAAACGCGAGCAATAATCCGAATTTGCCTAGGGATTCTCCGGAGTATAGGCAGCAGAATGTGATGAACAGAAATGGACAACAGACTGTCCAGCAACAACCCATCCACGTGATGCAGCGTCCTCAAAAGGACAATCTTCCAAGAGATGACATGAAAAGATTAAGTTCCTACGTGCTAGAGGAAGTGAAGAAGATAAAGGTTAGTCTTCCCTTATATGAGTTGATGAAAATCTCTGAAGTTAGAGACACAATTTTGGGAAGTCTATATGAGACACCAGTTGCAAAGAGTACACCTCAAGAAGCACCCAGTTCATCAAGGAATCCTCCAGTCAACACACAGTCCCGTCCCGTACAGAGTGCAAACATGGTAGAAGAAGTGTCGTATGCGCCGTTTAACGCTTGGGAGGCTCCACAGCAGTCGCAAGGTTTTGTGGGAGTAGTGCAAGGATCTTCAAGTGAACCTGAAAAGCCAAAGGCCGAAGATAAGAGAAGAGTCAGATTCAGTTTGCCCACAGAGCAAAGGCAAGAACAGACACAGAAGGTCACTCGTGATAATCAAGTTTCACCATGGGACGAAAAGAATGAAAGAAAGAGCGTTGTACCCGAGGAAAAGAAGAAACCGGTTGTGTTCTATCAGGGGAAAGATGAGCCAGCCCCGTTCTTAGTATCAGTTAGAATCTTTGGGAAGTTATTACACAATTGTCTGATTGATTCCGGTGCTTCTAGCAACGTCATGCCATTGAAGGTGTGTCAAAGGTTGGGTATAGTCCCGTTGCATACCACAAAGAAGGTGACCCAGCTTGACAAAACTGAAGTACCAGTGGTTGGGGAGTTAAATAATATTCATATGCAGTTGTCAGCTGATCCCCGAATCCAGAGCTGTATAGACATATCAGTGGTTGACATACCGGATGGGTACGGCATGTTACTGAGCCGGGACTGGGCAAGAAAATTGAATGGATACATTGCAACAGACTTCTCCCACATGTGGCTTCCATGGAAGGGAGTCCCAAATCAAATCAAGGTTGATAGTACACCGAGATTGAAGCTGATGATCACGGAATATGGAGAAGATAATGAGATCATGTTCGTACAAACTGATTTAGGCTCATATAGGCCTGTTAAGCAAGAAGTATTAATGCTACAAAGTTCAAGTGAGGGAAGATGTTTAGAAGATACCACGAGCTCCACCGAGGTGTTGATTGAAAGTGACTCAAGCGATAGTGAAGGTGGAGGAACATTTGAGAATTTCAGGGACTTTGTCCTGAACAGTGTAAGACAAGAAACAGAGTTAGGGAAAGATGCTTCAATTAAGAATTTGCTGCTTCCCAACTGGTGCAGAATACATGAAGCTTTTCATTCAGAAATCGCTTGTGCCCTGTGCAAGGTGGCACTAGAACAAGTTGCAAGGCTTGTTCCCCGTACTCCATTACAAGAAGAACATCAAGAAGAAAAGGAGATTTTAATAGGACATCAAAAGATGAATGAAGAGAATAGTGTTGCGATAGGAGAAATTGTAAAAAATGATACGACTCAGTCAAAAGATAAAGAAAAGACTCCAGAGGTCTGCAATCAAGAAGAGACACGTGTTCAGTCTCCCAGCGCCCCTACAAATGATCAAATATGGACTTTAAGGTTTGATGG
>VDFB02088577.1:0-30070 GCA_007258455.2 Sequoia sempervirens | reverse complement strand
TTTATGCAATAATTAATCTTAATTTTTAAATCGATTCGAGAGTTAGGATTCAATCAATTTTATAATTTGCATAGACTAACATTAAAAAGTGTAAGAGAAATTGAATGATATTATTTGTGTAATTAGGGTGCTTTAATATGACGTATGATGAAAGTTATATAAATAGATGAATTTCTTATTATGATGAATGTACTTAAGTTACCATTATACATTTATTTCATTATTCTTTTGATGTATTGATGTTTGTTTCAAGTGTGCAAGTGACTTTTGTTGGTGTAAATAGGTGTTTTACCTAACTATTTAATTAGTGGATCATATTTACATGTTAAGTTTACTTAGGTTATAGGAGGGAATCTTTCTAGAAGGTGTTAGTTGTTATTAGATCTTATCTTATCTTTTGACTTTTAGTACTTGTGTCCTAAGTCATTTAATATTAGTTGTCTCATGACATAGGATTAAGACACTTGTCATGTTCATGTCTAATCCTATGTCTCACCTTGGCTATATAGCCAAGTGGTCTTGTGTAAATGAGGATTCAAACAACATTGATGAATCATATCATCATAATGTATAATTCGCATCATTTGATAGAATAACATTATTGTTGCATAGTTGATCTGTCTAGTGCTTTCATGAAGTTCCTAGATCTTGGGTGGCTATAATTTTTAGCCAAATCTTGCACGGTGTAAAGTATTTTATACCAAATCTTACTTGGTATCTAAGCTTGTGGGATTGCTTCTTGTTAGTCTTTATTAAGAGATCTAAGTTGCAAATATTGATGGATATTGAAAATTTGAGTATGTTCTTTTGCATCGAATGATGATTTGGAGAATAAAAAAGACTTGAAAATAAATACCAAATTTGGGGTTTCCTTTTTGTTACTTTGTATTATAGATTTATTTTGCATCTTGTTGGTGTAGATTTGAGCTTGCCATTGAACTTAGAGGGTCCAAGAAAGTCATTTTTTCCTTTTGTTTCATCTAAATCAAACATTTGAGGAAAAATATATGAAGATTTGAAGAGGGGGATTTGGTGCCAAATCTAACAAGAAGTCATCGTTTCAAAGAATTTTAGGTCAAATTTTACCTTGCCATTGTTCTCAGGAGGCCCAAAAACCCCAAGATCGACTATCAAATCACCAAAATCAAAGTAATTTGTCTCAAGGATTAGAGAAAAAAATTTCCCTATTCAGTCCTACAAAAGAATGTATGGTCATATAGTCGTACAAAAAAAAATATTGTGTAGTGGTATGCAGGTCATAGGAGAAAAAATCCACAGGTTTGAAAAAAAAATTGGGTTTCAAAATATTTTTTGGGATTTTAAATTAATTAATTTTTTTAAAACTCTTTAATTTTTGTTGAGTACTTGCACAAATTACAAGTTGATGAATTCAAGGCAAGGGTTACCTATTGTTGATCTTTAGTAGACAAATTGAGATGTAATCCAAGTGTTTAGAAACTTCTAAGGATAAAAATCCCAAGGGCAAGCAATAACACATGAATTGGGTCAATTGTATTTGTCTCCTAAAGGGTTTGAAATTTTGATGATGATGTTTAAGTGCTTGTTTCCAAGATGTTTTCAAACAAGCAAAGAATTTTGTAACCAAGAATAAGTATGACCCTATGGATATGGAAGACAATATTTGTTGAGTCCCCACTTGGACAAGTTCAGCTACGCTTATCTTTAATGAATGGTTAGATGTTTGACCCCACTGGCTCCCCTCCATGACACTCACTTATATGGGGCAGCCAAGCATCAACACCCATGAAACTCCCATTGCATGCTTTCCATTTCTACTAAAAGACCGTAAAAGTGTGGGGCGGCTTTAGAACGACCGTTCTTGCACCAACAAATAGATCAAGGATTTTGACAATTCTAAAACATGGGTTTTAATTAGGACTTTCCGTTCATGGAGATTGACCCATACGGTGAGAGTCCCTTTTCAGATCCATCTCATCGAAGCCAACCGCCTGATACTAGTGTTTATTCCAATACCCACATTTATATACCGGTTGGAAATACTCTTGGCTTTAGAGTGTTATCGGTTGAGTCGTTCCCTTAGGTGAGTACTTTTTCCCCAAGGCAGACCCTCTAAGATAAACAAAAGTGAATAAACGTATTCATAGTTCGATCGACCCTTGTTTAGAAACAAAGGAAGAACGTATGCAATAAGTTTATTCACACTCACAAAATGTTTTGTTCAATTTTAAGCCCAAGATAAAGTGTGGAGGTGATTACTTTATCTCAACCTAAGATCATAAAAAAGGCCTTTTGATTCTCAAGATCGCTATAAAGCATGAGAGAAGTGCATACGTCCTTTTTGATGATGTTAGTTTAAGTAAGCAATCACAAAGACAAAGTTACACATGTTCATTTTAACCTTTCAAAGCAATTGTGAGTTTGTTTTAAAAACACTAAAGTAAGTGTGACAAATTGCCTTGTTCATTTTTACTTTTTTTTATCCCAAACAAACTTTAGTAGATTTGAGTCCTAATATTCATTTTAAGCCTTTTGTAGCAAGAATTGAAAAGTTATTTTTAAAGCCCAAATGAAATTAGTGGATCCTAAGCATGAAAAGATGACAAATTTTCCTTAAGAGGAATAATGAATCCTCAAAAAGTGTTAAACAAACACTAAAGTGTTTAAAAACATTTGTTTTTTGTGAAATGACCTCATTATACTTCTCTTCCTCTTCGTCTTCTAATCGATTCAACCTCCAACAGTGCAATCCATCAAGGCGTCGCAGTTTGATTTCTCAAGCGGTGTTGTATAGCGTCGCTTGCCTGTCAGCATCGTTCTGCAGTCAGGCTAGTGAGTGTGAATGCGTCACCCTTTTTCCTAGCAGTGCAGTTTGATGTTTTTGAAAATTCTCGCGGGTCTGATTGGTTAAGCGGTGCAGTTTAGAATTTAAAATCCTAGGCGGGAAGACTCAAGCATCGGAGTTTGAATTTCTAGCGGTCTTGTATAGCGACGTTGGAGAACCAATGGTGCTAAACAACAATGTTGAACCTGTAAACAAAGAAAAACGCATAATTTTGATAAAAGAATGTGATTGAAAGGTGAGATTGCCCTCCTTCTAGTGCCAAATGTGTGAACCCCAATCCTAATACCTGCAAAACAACATGAACAAACACATTAGAAGATGAAATGCAAGAAAGAACAAGAATTCCTTAAGAAATTCATTTGAATAGCAAAAGAGATAGAATATGAAATGAAGAACACAATGAAATTTAAAAGCATATCAAATCCTATTCTAAAGCAAACAAACTCCTAATCTCTTGAGGGAATTGGTGCCAATTTGATGTGAAAATTGGCCCTTTCCCAACTCCAATGATGCAATGGTGATTTGATGAAGAAATTGGATCCACTTTGTTTATGCTTGATGAGTACTCCAATGGAAAAATCTGCATAACGTAGCTAAGATTCAATGATAATGGATGGAATTTGCTAATGATTTGAGCATAGTAAGTTTACTCAAATTGTGGATGATCAAATGAGGAGATTAGCCCCTTATTTATAGAATGCTAAGATGGATGAATGTCCAAAATAAAGCAATGTGGGACTAAGAATTAACCAATGGAAAAGTGCCACTTGTCAACCTATAAGTGGATGGAGGATGTGCAAGTTTTGAGGATTGTGCCAATAAATGCCTATTTTGAATTTTGAAATTGTTGAAATGACATGCAAGAGGGAAGGAAGAATGCATTGAATGCCACTTGGCTCAAGGCAAAGGACATGTAAGAGAGAGTAAATGCCTTGTTGGATGTACATGTCAACTTGGATTTTGAATTCAAACTTGAAGAATATTCCTTAAAAGATGCCTTATTGAGGAAAATAGAGATTTAATAAATCAATTAAATCTATTTTCATGTGCAAGTGGTAAAAGCTAGAGGATGGGACATGAGAGGAGATTAAATTAATCAAAGTTAATTAATTTAATGAAGGGGTTAAATGATGTAACTTATTTGACTTAAATTTGTGGATTTATTTAAATCAAATATGAGAAGAATGTGATAAGGGATTAATTAAATAAAGATTTTGATTTATTTAATTAAAAGAGATGATATTAGATTAAACTAAATAAGGTTTTAATTTTTTTAATTTAATAGATAGACTTAAGAGATTTAATCAAATAAAATTAATTATTTAATTAAATCGGATAATTAGATCAAAATGGTTAATTTAATTATCGAGAAAAGGTGACTTAATTAGATAACTGATTTATTTAATTAAGAGAGGAATATTGATGAATTTAATCAGTCTAGGGTATTTGATTAAATGGTTAGATCGAAGGATGATTCAGGACTAAACGATGTTAGTGGTGAGGATCAAATGCACAATGTCAATTAGTACAGTTTATGTGTCTACACAAGTACTCTAGACTTGCAGTTACAAGCTGCTTGCAGCTCACCATATGGCACACACAAGCACGGTCATGCCAACAACCAGTCACTTAACCTACCCTAACCTCTCTTAGTCATCGATGAAAATTGGTATATTTTGTTGGGTCCAAGATTCCACCAGCTATTTTCAAAACAATTCAAAGCATTAGCAAAATATTCATCGTGGATTTTACATTCCCTAGCATATTTTAACTCTGATCGATCAACAAAATACTCTAGTAGTTTGGAAGAATATTCCAATGTGACAACCACCAGACTATCAATTTTTTCCTATAAACTATTAGTGTTAGCATTGTGTCTACAGTGATGTCAACAACCTTAAGGGTTTTTGGCCCCCCTTTCCATTGACAATTTTATTTTCGCAGTCCAACTTTGTGGGCTCATAACTCAATCATACAAACTCTTTTTTTGAGCATCTTTTTTATCTAGGGTAGAATTTTGTGCTATTCATAGTGGTGCAATTGGTATTTGATTTTGGTGCTTGGTTGTTTCAAAAATTGTAGATTCTCATAGGTGTTGCTAAGTTGTTCTCATTTTGAGAACTTTTGACACGTCATTCTTGCTCCCACAGTAACATTTTTGGGTGATTTTTTTAAAGTGCATAATTTTTTGTGTACTTTTCAAAGGTGTGATCAAATTGATTATATTTTGTGTATAAAAATTGCTTTGAGCTTGTGGATAAATTTGACATCTGTAAGAACTAAGATCAAGTCCACTTTGTTGTTTTTCGCAAGTGGCACCTATAATCACACCAAATATAAGTGACACATTCATATATTATTGGGGGGTTAATCTTGTAGTGGTTGATTGCTTTCTTTTTCTTGTTGTGTGTTCTTGTAATACCCCTCATGTTGTTGATACTCTTATGTGTTTGTTTGTACTTGGTTTGTAATGGTGATTAGTTCACCGGCTTGGTTGTGTGTGGATTCATAGTTTGGTTGGTTTGTTGCACTTGACATTACTTATGATGTTTGACGATACATTATGTGGTGGTTATATTATTTGGTTATGCTATGGTTTTCTTTAATATTATATGTGGTGATGTTGTGATTCTATGTTGCTATGGTTTCTGATGTATTTGCTAGTGAGTCTTGGTGAAAGGATGGAGTAGCATCACTCGCTTGCGAGCGCCCTGCTACCCCACGATTACCTTTCATGGTATGTCTGCAATGGAGATTTACATGCTACTTGATGTTTGTTTGTATGCAAGAATTGTGGGAACAAGTCTCGATTCCACCTTCTTCGGCAGGATAGGGTGAGCATTAAATTAACCCAATGGGTATGATGTTGAAAAAGGGAGTTGATAAGGAAGTGTCCCTATCCCAAGTTTGTCACATCGTTGTGAGTCTTTCAGTGTCATGGTTTTGACTTTGTCTTTGTCTCAGTATTGTTGTTTATTTATTTTATTTGTGGATAGTTGTTATTTAATTTATCCTTATTTTATATGGTATTAATTAATGTTATCTTGTAGATATGATTAATTGTATGTAATGGTAATTTAGTTAAATGTTGGATTTAAAATATTGTAAATTAAAAGATATTTAATTAATTAAAAAGGATAGAGTAATTAATTTAAATAAATAATGTTTGTGATAATTGTAATTGTCTTTTTCAAAATATTAATATTAGAAAATTTAAGGATAATATCATGTGAGGATAAATGTGAAATTAATGAATTTTTAATTTAGAATTTGTGAGATAAATGAGCTTTTAAAGCAATAAAAAGAACCAATGGATGGGTTGGATTTTTGGAAGAAAAAAAAGAAAGATCTTTATTTATTTTTCCTTATTTTATTGTGAGAAAGGAGAAGTTTCTACAAACACACAGGAATGGTTTTTGGTTGTGTCTGGAAAAGAAAAAAAAGAGAGGTTTTGTGTTTCTTTGTAAAAATTATTCTTGGAAGAAATAGATTATTGATCCAAAAGTTCGCTGAAAGAAGAAATTGGAGAAGGAACAGTACAAGAAATATGTTTTTGAAAGAGGAAGAAGGGCTGCAGTGTTTGGATTCGACATCAAACGAAGGACTCCAGGTTCTTTTTAATTATTAATTATTTTGATTTATTAATTCATTGTTCTGTAAGGGAAACGAAAATCATGTCTTTCATATTCGAAAATCAATATCTATGTTCTGAAAAAGGCTTTGTTGTTGAAAAATTGCTTGTGTTAAACCTTTGAATCTTTTGTAGAAAACTAGTGAGAAATCTTCTAAATTCTCTTCAACAAATCTAGTTGTTAAATTCTTGTTTTGAAATTTAAAAAAAAAGAAAATCATTTTATTATGGAATTAAAATTGTGTGCTCAGATTTATTTTGTGCCTGAGAAAGAATTGGACTATTATTTTATTATTTATGTTATATTTATAGGCATATATATTATATATATGTGCATATGTTATCTTCTGTTCTTTTTAAAAAAAAAGAGAAATTATAAAATATATATATATTATGGGGGTGGTGGCTCCACTCTCATGGGGTTGTACACACCACCACAGGCTATATGCATAACCAAGGCTGCGCACAACAGCCGAGGCTGCTGGACTTAGTCGTGTGGGGGCTGTGGCCTCCCCACAAGGAGGTACGCAGTACCCACGGGCTGCATGGGGTTTCGCATTAAAAGTCTTTTTTTTAATTCATTTTTTTTTATGTTGCTTTTTGTGATATGTATATATATATTATAATATATTATAATATATATGTATATATATATTATAATATATTATAATATATATGTATATATATATATATGTATGTATATATAATATATATATATATATATATATGTATATATATACTGTTGTAAAATACAATGAGGTATATGAGTGATTTTATAATATGATTTATAAGCATGATTTTAATAGATGTTTTATTTATATATATATATATATATAAATGATTATATATGTGAAAATTATGGAATAAATTAGATAATGTTAAATTTGCAATGTTACAGTGTAATTGAGTAAATTAGAATTAAACTATGTGATTTAAGTTAAGTTGAATATTCTCGAGTAAGTTAATTTATTTATTTCTTGGTGAAATTATTGTGTATTGAAATGTATTATATGGTGTTGCTTTACGTAATTGTGTATTCTCGAGATTATTTGTTGAATCAATTGTGGTTTTCTCTTAATTGGGATTTTGTATTGTGGGAAAAATCCTTGAGCTAGTTTATCCTTCTGTAGGAGCTTAAGTGGTTGGTTAGGGACTTCCAGAGGTGGGGAAATTGGTGTTTTATATTTGATCTTTTAATTTTGATATTTGTTCCTATTTTGGATACAGTTGTGACTTGAGTCTACACATGGGTTGTACCGTTTTTATGGATATTGTTTCATATGATTTTGGCAAGATGGTTTTTCCTCGCGGATGTTCCATTTGTGGTTCAGTGTTCTTGTTGGTACAATCCCTTGGTATTGGATTTTATGTTTTGGATTTCTAGGGAGAGTGGCTCTACATGGGCGCAGACACACAAAGGGGCTATCAGGATAACCCATGTTAGATTTAGAATAATAAGTGATAACCTAATTAATTAATTAGGGGGTGGGTAGTAAAATATAAATAAGATAATTATGGATGCCTCGTCCACCTGTTAGGGATTTCGTAGACTAAAGGTGGGTCGAGAAGGCCGTGGTTGGCAAGGTCGTTGTCTCATCTTCACGAGAGGTTAACGGTTCTGCATGAGTTACCCTATGGAGTGGCGCCTTGAGATAGGCAGTTAGGATAACCATAGATAGAGGCGGTTGATGTAATTTTGTATATGTGTTCATTTAGATGTACTATCAGACTGATGTAATGTATTATCATATCATGTAAATCATTCTTGAACTACCATTTGTAAATATTGTTGATGTTATGTTGTACTATGGAAATATGTACTTAATATCTTCATGTTTAATTTATTGTAATTTGCATGTATGGTTTTATATGGATTAATCCTTGTCACATTGTTTATCATTTATTAATGTTTAAAATTGAAGTTAAGTGAATGAATGGGTTAGCTACGTAATGTCACCTCATGTACTCCAAAGGTCTTGGGTGTTTAATTTGTAATCTTTTAAATTTAATGTATACAATAATTTATACACTTTAATTGTTTTAAAAAAAAATTATACCATAAATTGTACCATAGCTAGTAAATTGATTGATAAAAGTGTGTGTGCTCTTAAATTTAAGTGCATGTCAAAGGTTGTGATGAGCTAAAATGTATAAAACCCTACTCAAGAGTATTAGAGAAGGATTCCTATATAATAATGACAAGATCTATCAAAGAGAAAGTCAAATACCCTTAGGAAATCTGAAACACAATGATAGCTTTCCTTGGGCAGCAAGTAGAATGAAGCTTGAAGATGAGAATGCTTAGGAAACAATTCACTAGGTTGTGAAAAATGGCCAAGATAACTTTCCAATCCTAGAATCCATCATTCCCTTCTATTTTCATTAAACTCCAATTATTGAATGATACTTGATCAAGTCTGAAGATATGCTTGAAAACTTGCAAATTCAAATGTATTTGGCAGAATGCAATGATCTCTTGCTTATTTTTCTTAAATTTTCCATTTAGTTTTCAAATGGTGAAATGACTAGGTATTTATAGCTATGTAAAATAATTTCTCAAAAATTAGATTGTAATAGCTGAATTTTGAAATTTTGATATTAAAATAATAAATTGTTGTCCTCAACATATTCAATTTTGGAGGAAAAATAGGCGGACTTAGTCTCCTTAGGCAACTAGTCCCCAACCTTATTTTGTAGAGTTTAAGGTGTCAGGAGCAAAGTATTAAATATTTTCTTAGGTTTTGTAATGCAATTTCCTGGTAAATGATAAAATGGGCCACATAATACATAACTTTGAAAATTAGAGCTTGATTAAGGGATGCTAAAATGCATTGATGCAAGGGTCACTCAAGTAGATTACAAATAAAGCATTAAATTATGCTTTCACCTAAAAGGGAGTACAATTTTTGATGCTATATTTAGCCCCCACTTTAGCGGCCATATGACACTACATGAATATGCAAGCTAAAGTACTAAAAGTAAATCATATCATAAAAGAAGGATACTCAAAGGATATTGAAAATTTCTCGTCAAACAGGAGAATGAATCCTCATGTGTAGTTATATGCAAAACCACAACATTAGGAACCACATCCTACAAAACTAAATTGTTAGACATTCAAAGATCATCTTGTACCTATAAATAAATGCGTTAATCCCAAAGCTTCTAAGGAGAATGAAATTTGAGGGTATATGTATGACCCCCTGATTCCACTTGCTTTATGGAGGTGGAATCAAGGTAGCAATCTAACCTCATCAAATTTCCAAGATTGTTGATGAAAATTCTTGTGATAGGATCATGAAATAATAACACCATCTATCAAAAAACATGCAATATGAATGAGAACAAAACTATGAATCCAACGCAAAAGACGACATCAAAATTAGAGTTCTCTAGCTCTAGTTATGTTGAATTGAATGAAATGTGATATCACTACCATTAACTATAAGTTATAGAAAAATTACATTTTTGAATTTCATTTTTAGTTTTGTTGTTTGAAGATTTAGAGAGGCTCACCATTAAACCAAGGAGTGAGGATGTTGAGACGACGATCGTATCAACCCCCAAGGCTCGATATTTTGTGAGAAAACACTACATTAGGCATGGTAGAACCAGTGGTGAGTCTCTTTTCACTTTCCCTGTATTTTCTTTCATTATTTTATGCTATTTTTAGGTTTCTTCTAAAATTTGTGGTGATAGTGTCCATTTATGGTGATAGTGTCCTATTTGAGCGACCCTGTCCTATATTGGTGCCATGTTCCAACAATAGCGACCTAGTCTAGATTCATAATTTTTATGCTTAGAATTGGTTGATTGATGATTTTTGATGTACAATTGATGATTCTCCTTGACTTTTATAGATCCCACCATGTGCACGACAGTGCCTTGGAGAATGATTATTCTCATTACTTCGAGAGTAGGCCATGGGAATCTCGATCAAGGTGCAACAACACCTACATGCTATTGAATTATTTTGAATCTTCACCATGCCACCCATGAGGTATCATGATGCTATGCTTATGCCACTTGTTAAGTGGTGGAATGCAGATACCTCCACTTTCCATCTTTTGACAGGGGAGATCACAATTACCCTTGAGGACATACACTACATATTCATATTATCGGTACGGAGCAAGATCGTACACCATGATGACTTTTAATCCCCTCAAGAGGTTAGGAGAGATCAATTCTAATATACTAGCTACCACATAGATTGTGATCCTAGGGGTTGGATTCAACTTAAGTGGCTTCTTCATTCGAGCACTAATATTCCATTGATTTGATGGATAATGATTGCTACCATCACACTAGCTCTAGCTCCCAATGGATGAGGCACACACCTTGATGGGGTCCTAGTACACACTATATAGGTGATGGAGGATGATCAAATAGTATTTTCCTAGGGATAGATTATGTTAGCACATTTCTATTATGATCTTGGTCTCTTTGTTTATTAGGAGGCCAACAACATTTTTCTTTGTATGCTTCTTCAAGTTTGGGATTTTGAGCGCATTAATTGTATGAGACTAGCCAGATATCCCATGGCACACCCATGGACTTAACCACTGGTATTTTTTTATACACTCAGGAAGCCATGGAAATGTTGAGACTTCTTCTATTGGAGAGTCACCTTTGATTGGCTAGAGGATGATGGCATTATATGTAGGTTGTATAGGACTTTATAGGAGTGGCCAGGTCTAGCGTGACATCTAGCCAAGATGCAGTGAGACAGATTGTTCATTGGGTGATATGATTACATCATTATTCCATTTTATTATGATCGCATGATGAGATAGTTTGGCTAACCTCAGATAGTACCTATCCCATGACGTACATACTTGAGATCCAGACATAGTGGCAATAGGCCACAGGATATTTGTCGTCCTGGACCATCACATATGTCACCTTGAGTGACTCAAAGGATGAAGAGAAAGATGCATGCTCCACATTTGATGATGATGATGTTAGAACTACAGTTGCATATGATAGGTGGCAGAGGACTTCACATCTTGATCCTATCTTCCCTATCGATCATCCTACAAGCAATCTTGGGCCTTGACCACATCATTGAGGGGATCACACAAAGAGGGAGGATAAGGATATTGATGGAGATGACAATGATGATGATGTTTATAAGGAGGAGGATCAACAGGTAGTAGAGGGAGATTATGAGGAGCAGACAAAGGCCAAAGATGCCCTTGAGGAGAGACCCACATCTTGTCCTCACACCTCACGAGCACGTCCTATGAGCATGGGGAGAGCAACCATGCAACTCCCACCACAACACCAGCCTCTCAAGGGAGTCTCGGTGTAGACACCATAGTATCCTACAAAAATCTTGATTGGTGAGTTGGTGATCTAGGCTAAGTTGTCAGTTCTGGTACAGGTTCATATATGGGTACGAGTACGGGTACGATGATACAATATATTTTTTTCCTTGGGTATGGGTATAGGAATATATATATGTGTGTATGTACATGTATGTATACATACACATGTAACATGTATACATACATATACATATATACATACACATATACATGCATAAATACATATATATGCATATACATTTAACAACAAACTATACCCAATGTCTCCAAAAAGTTAACATTTTATGTTATTGCACCAATTACCTACCTATTTATGTATGTATGTATCATTTATGTATATATACATACACATATAACATATATACATGCATAAATGTATACATATACATATATACATACACATATACATACATAAATGCATACATATGCATATACATTTAACATCAAACTGTGAGATGAGGATTGTCAGGGTGGGTCAATTACGCTTGATCTATGCTGGATCGAAGCACAATTTATCCACTAAACCTCAATCTACCAAACAAGATCATTCAAATTGAAAAGTTAAACTAAGTATTTGTACAAACTGAAAGTTACAAACCATGAAAATAGTTAAAATCCTACTCTAACCCATTTGAAACTTATCCTGTTTAGGAATTGGTGTCGTGTTGATGTGGAACAACACCCCTTTCCCAATCCCATGATTAGTGAGCCTGTTTCAATCAATTATATGGAAGAGAATCAATGAAACCTGTAACACCCCTCCATTTTTCTTTTTTGATCGAACAATATTTCTCTATGTATGTTTATTTTGTTATCACTTTGTTTGTGGAACTTGGTTACTTTTGACCGCTAATTGTAAGCGATGTAAACATTATGTTTTGGTGTGATGGTATTTTATTTGGTCATTATTATTATTGCATGTCATGGATTAGATTAGCATGTATGTGAATTAATGATGCTTTACACTTTCGATTATATCATGGATTTTAGATGTTTCAGTTAGCTATACTATATTGGTGAAGGGGAAGGGATCACATCACTCGCATGCAAGCGCCTTGTGATTCCGCGATTCCCTTTTTCACGATGTGTTTTAATATATTATATGCATGTTTTGACACTCGTATTGTGTGCAGGATGCAGGTACAGGACATCGACTCCACCTAGTTTCACAGGTTTGAGCGTGTCCATCAACCAACGGTATCGATTGGGAGATAGTAACTAGGTTTTCTGTGTCAAACCATCACCCTAGCCATAGTGTGTCGTCGGTTTTAGTCGGGTTTAGTGTTTTATGTTGTTAGTTTCCCCATTGGCTTTATATTTAAAATTGCAAGTTAAAAGGGATTAAATGGCTTTTGAAATTTATAAATGATTATTGTTTTGTCTTATTGAAATGTTGAGAAATTAGTGATTAATTAATTAATTTAATTTAATTAATAAAATAATCTAATTCTAAATTAGGTTATTTTATTGACTAATTAAATTAATAAGGATAAATTAAATCAAATTGGTTGGGTTGGCATCTTTGGATTTTGGATTAAATCAAAAAAAAAATAGAATTAAGCTTTATATTTTACCTTTAGAAATAAAAGTTGAAAATAATTTTATTTGTGAATTGTTAAAATCATTTGGTTAAAGAAAATTTAAATTGTCATTTGGGTTGTAATGAATTTTATTTAAAAGAATATTTTTGCAAAATGCATTTGGAAAATAAAATTGTTTTATTAAATTTCAAAAATAAAAATATCTAAATTAGCAATAAATGTTGGTGGATAGATTCAAAGTTAGGGGTTTGACAAATTTGGAGAGGATTGCATAAGGTAATTGTGGTTTTATTTTGAGTGGGGAATTGGAAAAATTTGGAGAGCAAACTTGGATGGAAATTCTTGGAAGAAATTGTGAAGAAAAGATTGAAAATTGGTGAAGCTGAATTGGAAAGCAAAGGCAAAACCTCCATTGAAAGACTTCAAGCTTGGAGAAAACACAAGGTTATTATTTAGATTTTGTGCAAATTCTTTATTTTGAAATGATTTAGAAGCTGTTCAGATTGTTAAAAGATTTAAAAATGTGGATTACAAGAAAAACCCATCAAGAAACTCCATTCAAAACTTGAAACAAAACTCAAAAAAAATAATCTTGTAAATGGAATTTAGAAAAACAAAACAAACCCTTGTTTTATCAAATTGTTTTCTGTAGTTTGATCTTCTTCAATCTGCCTGTGAATGGAATTTGATATATATAATATGTATATATATGTATATTTTGTTTAAATATACATATATACACATAATATATATATATATATTTAAGTAAAGAGTTGTTTAAATTTATTTTTTCCGGTTTAAAAGAAAAGGACCCCTGTGTTTTTTTTTGTTCTGGGTTTTCGGCCAGAACAAGGGCGTAAAAAAAATTAGGTTAACGAATCTTTTTTTTTATGGGGAAGGTTGGTAGCCATGGCTGCCACAACCGTCCCCATTGGGAGGACGCTATTGTGGTAGCACCCCACACGAGTGGGGGAGGCACTGGATAGCCCCCATGGGGGGCTAGCCGTGGGTTAGCCCACCTCCATACAAAGGGAAACCCTATTGTTAGCCTTAGCCATGTTTTTATTTCATTTTAAATGTATATTATATATTTATATAATATATTATATTTATTATTATTTTATTAGTTAATTAAATATAATATAATATTTATATTATATTATATTTATTATTATGTTTTTGTTAATTAAATATAATATAATATTTATATTATATTATATTTAATTTTAATGGGTTATTAATTATTATTAAATGGTAACCTACTGATGACAGCGCGGGTGGAGTGTGACCGTGTAAAAAAAAATGTTAACTTATAAAAAGTAAAAGCCGACAACCAAAGCGTTTATTAAATATTATATATTTTCCGTCATAAATTTTCCAACTAATTAATTAAAAGCCGACAACTAAAGAGATATGAAATAGTATACGTTTCGGTCATAGCTTTTGGAACTCATATAAATAGGAAGTAAATAGTGGGAATAAAAAACATATTATTATCGGGAATAGTGCGAATAAATACAGAGGTGCAAGGAATACATAGTGCGAATAAATATAGAGGTGCAAATAGTGCGAATAAATACAGAGGTGCAGATAAATACCGTGAGAGAAAAAAAGTAGGTTACATTATAATATTTGTTTTATTATAAGTAAATAAATTTTTAATAAAATATATATTATAAGAAAGTAAATAATTTTTTAGTTTTATTCTTTTTGGGTAAAAAAATAATTATATTATAATGCTTTTCAATTACAAATAAGAAAGTAATTTAATGTAAAATATAAATATATTATTAATTGTTTTTAGTTTTATTCTTTTAGGGTGAAAAAGTTAATTTCATAATGTTTATATTATAATATTTATTTATAAGCAAGTAAATAATTTTTAATAAAATATCTATTATAAGAAAGTAAATATTTTTTTAGTTTTTTTCTTTTTAGGGTAAAAAAGTAATTCTATTATAATGCTTTTCAATTACAAATAAGAAAGTAATTTAATGTAAAATATAAATGTATTAGTAATTGTTTTTAGTTTTATTCTTTTAGGGTAAAAAAGTTAATTGCATTAAAATGAAGTAAATAATTTTTTAATAAAATATCTATTATGTGATTAATATATCACATACAAAAACAAGTAAATAGTGCAATGGATTAATATATTTGATTTGTAATTGAAGGATTATGGGTTCAACTCTCATTGTGGGTTTAAAAATTAATATATTTTTTAATTTATTTATTTATTACTAATTTTATGGAAAAGGTTATTAATTAACATAATTGTAATCATAAAAAAATCAAAATAAACATGTAGTGCAATGGATTAGTGTGTTTTGTTTATAATCGTAAGGTTGTGGGTTCAATTCTCATTTGGATTCAAAATTTAATATATTTTTCAATTAAAAGTGAATATTACTATTAAATGGTATGTGTAGAAAATAAGAAAGTAATTTAATGTAAAATATAAATGTATTATTAATTGTTTTTAGTTTTATTCTTTTAGGGTAAAAAAGTTAATTGCATTAAAATGTTTTTAATGCTTACATTATAATATTTATTTATAAGCAAGTAAATAATTTTTTAATAAAATATCTATTATGTGATTAATATATCACATACAAAAACAAGCAAATAGTGTGATGGATTAATATATTTGATTTGTAATTGAAGGGTTATGGGTTCAACTCTCATTGTGTAATCATAAAAAAATCAAAATAAACATGTAGTGCAATGGATTAGTGTGTTTTGTTTATAATCGTAAGGTTGTGGGTTCAATTCTCATTTGGATTCAAAATTTAATATATTTTTCAATTAAAAGTGAATATTACTATGAAATGGTATGTGTAGAAAATAAGAAAGTAATTTAATGTAAAATATAAATGTATTATTAATTGTTTTTAGTTTTATTATTTTAGGGTAAAAAAGTTAATTGCATTAAAATGTTTTTAATGCTTACATTATAATATTTATTTATAAGCAAGTAAATAATTTTTTAATAAAATATCTATTATGTGATTAATATATCACATACAAAAACAAGCAAATAGTGCGATGGATTAATATATTTGATTTGTAATTGAAGGGTTATGGGTTCAACTCTCATTGTGTAATCATAAAAAATCAAAATAAACATGTAGTGCAATGGATTAGTGTGTTTTGTTTATAATCGTAAGGTTGTGGGTTCAATTCTCATCTGGATTCAAAATTTAATATATTTTTCAATTAAAAGTGAATATTACTATGAAATGGTATGTGTAGAAAATAGAAGGCAACCCTATTTTATGAGGGTGTTGTATTCCATTAAATTGTGTCTATATATATCAATTCCATTAAATCTAAAGTGAATTACTTTGATAGCATGCACTTTCTTTATGTTTGCTAACCTTAATTTTATTGTTCTTTTATTTTCAGCAAATAATCTAATTAAAAATGTCACAGAATGAATCACAAATCATAGTTGAAAGCCCAACTGCCTCTATAAGGTCAAAGGATTTTGTTGAAACCCCTATCGACAAATGTGCAAGAATAGTTTTAGAGTGTTGCAATAACATTGTCAAAGAAATTGAAAATACAAGCTTAATGATCGATGATGATGTTGAGGAACTAGAAATAATGACAATGGAAGCTGTTGCAAAAAAAGTACATGAGGCATATACTATAGTAGGTGCATTTCCAAATATGCTCAAAGACGTATATAAAGATCACTATGAAAATAAAGGTCGTAATACCGATCTCATTGCTGAAGAATTTGTAATGTATTTACACCATTGCAATGAGATGTTATTACTATAATCCCTTTTTATTTGACCTTCAATACTTCTTACATTTACAAACTTTGAAGACTTTAAAAAAAAAATTGAAGAGGATGTGTGGCAACATACAAGACTTCCATTATGCTACTCATTATTTGTAATGTACATGGTTTTTTTAAATGTGTGGTATTAAATATATTTTTTAAGTGGATGTGTGCCAAATCTATACGAAATATTACATGTGCTTAAAATATAAGTTACAATATTTTTAAGCAAATTTTTAAAGTTTTTTTACACATTTTATCCAATTTTTATTTTCAAATTTTAAATGATTTAGAAAAAAAAATCATGTTATACAAATGATAATAGCAATTATATATATATATATATGAAAATTGATTATGATCTTCATGATTGAAAAAATTAGATGCCTTGATAAATCTCTACATACTTTATATAATTATATAAATAAAAAATTAATATTTAATTTGTATTTTTAATAAATTATTTAATAAATGTTTGGAAGTCAATCTTCACCTAACCCTAATTCTAAATATATCTCCTAACCCTAACCCTAAACAAAATTAATAAACCTAACCCTAACCCAAACCCTAATCCTAAAAATAATCCTAACCCTAACCCTAACCCTAATAAAAGTTTGAACCTAACCGTGTTTGACCCCTAACCATAACTTATATTATATTTTTATAATAAATAAACTAAAATATTATTATTTATCTAATAATATAATCAAATAATATAATGTTTCCTTCATCTATCTCCAATAGTGGACCCGCAAATACATACTCATCTGCATTTGAATCAAACTCCATATAAACATAATTCAGTTGGTAAAAATGTTTTGATCTGAATTGCATGTTGGTCAAAAATGTTTTGATCTGAATTACATGTAAGTTCACTAAGCAGGTCTTGTGAATGGAGCTTTAGGATACATCAGAAATATCATATACAAACCTGGATGTGGCCCACCAGATCCACCTACATATGTTATGGTTGAATTTGATAATTACTCTGGAATTCCTTTTGAAGATGCATCTCCAAATTTAATTCCAATTTCACCAATACAAAGGGGCCGCACACATCAATTGCCCCTACGATTGGCTTGGGCACTAACGATCCACAAATCACAAGGGTTAACTCTTTCCAAGGCAACAATTGATATAGGACCAAGAGAAAGGGCAGGAATAACATTTGTTGCTATATCAAGTGTTAAGTCTTTGGATGGAATTAGAATCTCACCACCATTTACATATGATCGTTATGAAAAAATGAAGATAGGAAAGCAACTCGCCAAAAGAAAATCAGAAGAAAAAAGACTAAAATCTTTAGAAACATAACATTTTTAAGTGATGTATATATTTTCAAATAAAATAAGTGATAAATTCTTATTTTACATTGCGCGTTGCGAATGCTACTAGCTTATATATCTTAATATATTAATCTATATATTATACGCCGAGACATATCATTTTCGAGGCGTATTTTTTAAATTCAAAAAGCAAAAAGGTGAAAAAAATACGCTTTGAAAATGATATGTCTCAGTGTATAATATATAGATTAATATATTAAGATATATAAGCTAGTTTTAATATATGTTTAAATATTATTTATATATTTAAATATATAGATATAGGGTTATATATACATTAAGTCTATATAATCATGCATATATATTTAATATATAAATATATTTAAATATGATTATTAAAATGATGTCTTAATAAGAGTAAATGAGGAAATTGATTTCTGTAAAGGATGAGCTATTATGAAATGAGTTTATTACAGATGTTTTTATTTTATTTTATTTTAAATGGTTGATTTAAATCATTAAGTAATATTGAGGAAAGGAAATAACCTGATAGTTTTAAATTCTTGTATGACGTCAATGAAATTTTATTTGCTTTTGAGTATGTAAAATTAAATGTTAATTACTTTACTTGATTCATGCACTATGCCATTGTTTGGTTTGGATTTAGGAAATCCTAAGGTAGGGGAATAAATTGTCAGATTGTCGTTCGTTGCATTGTCTCTTTTATTCTCGATGTTGTGCTATCAAGTCCTTGGGTTAGTAAGTCTTCCAGGGTTCATTTTGTGTTGGATTAATTATTTGTGTTGGACAAACTTGTGTCTTGTTTGGGGTAGTGCACGTGGTTGTAGTTGTGTTATCACCTGGTTATCATGAACGGGATTTGTGGTATGTTTTGGTTACCGTGTACTATGAACGGGTTACGTGGCCTTATGTGCTGAGGTTGGAGTTCGGTTTTTCAGTTTGTGCATGTTGTCTACCCTTAGATTGGGGGTTTTGTATCCCAGTGTTGTCAGTAGGAGAGTGGCCCTTTGTGGGGGTCTGACGCCCAAAGTGGTGTCAGGGTAACTTGCTTAGGGTTTAATCAAGTGATAATCTAAAAGAATTAATGGGGAACTTCACACTAATAAAGTTAATGAATGCCTCTCTCATGAAGTATGCGTTATTAAGGCTCGAGATGAGATGAGACGCATAGTTTTGCATGAGGGTCCGGCGGCCAGTAGAGGCAAGCCAGGGTAACCCATGATGGGGGTCCAGTAGCCTAGGAAGGTTGAGCTAGGGTAACTCATGGCAATTTATGTATGACACTCTTCCTACGTCAACAGTTAGTCAGTTATTGTGTGTTGTACAATGGTGTACTTGTCCTATGTAACCTGGAAGCAATGTATTGTCTTGTGAGTTTTTGTACTGTGTTAAGTGATGTTGTTGGTATTTGAGTCAGTTCAGTTATGTTTAGCCTTTGTCTAGAGGTAGTTGGTCTTGACCAGAAATCCTTGTTACTATCTCCTAGCACGGGGGGTGAGCCTTTGGGTTTCACTTGGTTGGGTGGAATGTGCACCTTACACCATTGGCTTTGATCATGATCATGTGGACGAGACTTTCATGATGGGGAGCTCGTTGATTCCCATTACTCTTCTAGTTCTTTCATTCCAGTTATTCTTGTATTTCATTACCCCTTATTTGTATCGAGGTGGAAATTGTAATATATTATCATGCTTATTTGATTTACCTCATTCGGGGAATGAGTGTTGTAATTAAATTGTAAACAATTGTTATTGAATATCATGTTGTATCTATTAGTCTTTGATGTAATTATCCTATATGGAATGTATGTACTTTAATTCCTTAATTGAATGATGTCATGTTTTCATTCCTTGGTTGTTTAATTTGGGTTTAAGTAATCTTTTTCTCGTAGCCTTAGGGGATGTTGGCAATGTGTAGCGAACTTGTACGTTGTTGCACCTTGTTAAAAAAATATAAAAAAAAAAATTGTTGCATTTGGTTAGTGTATTGCAACTTCCCTTAGGGTTTTGTGGCGAGGCATTACAAAACCATTGTGATAAATAAATGAAAACCTATTTTATGCTAAATTAAACATGATGCAAGCTAAGTTAACATGATTTTATGCTAAAAATGAACTAGTTATGCAATTGCTAAGCTGATTCTAAGCTAAAATATGAAAACCATAATTCATATACAAAATAAGATGGATGCATGGAAGCCATTAATAGATGATTTAATCTATTATGCAACTAAAATAAATTAAAACAAGCTAAAAGTGAGTAAAGTATGAGTGTGGATGCAAGTGAGTTCAACAGCATAAGTTTGCAATTGAAAGATGGATCAATTTGTCTCCAAATAGTGCTTTATTTATAGGAGAGCAAATGAGAAATGGAGGGTTGACATCAAAAAGCTTAATCAACAGTCAAGAATGAAAGGAAGAAGAGGCATGGATCATGGATTCTCATCAATGGATGAGAATGCATGATGGTATTTTAATCAAGGGCTCACACTTGCTTCAAAAAAACACACTTTTGACCTGCTCACATAGGTTAAAGGTGACTTGTTCAAAAGGTTAAAGGTTAAAACTTGCATTAGAAGCTAAGTGAAAATATCCCTTTTTCAAATGATGGAGGAATAAGAATATTCCTTAGAATATTCATTTGGTGAGGATAAAAGGAATTTTGTAAATTAAAAGAAATTCTTAATTGTGCAAAAAAGGGATAAGGAATATTCCATGGGAATATTCCCTTTAGAAGGAAAATTAGTTTAATTGCTAATTAAACAAGGTTTGTCATGCAATTAGGGAATTGAAGAATTAAAGTGAAATTTATTAAATAATTTAATAAATGGGGGGGAGAGATGAAATGATATTTAATTAAATAACTTAGGGTTATTTAATTAAATGAGACGACTTAGGGAATTAAATTAAATGTTTTGATTTATTTAATTCAATGAGATGAAGTGTTAGCGCAAAAGGGGTATGAATTAACCTGATGAATTAGGTTAATAGATGAAAAGGATGTCATTAATTAAATTAACTAAGCGAAAAGGGGATGGGTTTAATGAATTAGGTTAATTTAATTAATTAAGAAAAAAGGGGATGGGTTTAAAGAGGAAATTATGTTAGTAAACCTGTTTCGAGTGTATGATATCATTCAGGACATTTTTCAGTGTCTACATTTTGACCCTCTTTGAAGTGAGGTACCTGTTGCTTCGGTTCAAAGAATAACACTTTTTGGATTAAAAAAGTTGCTTAAATAAAATTTAAAAAAAAATGATTTTTTCGAATGCCCCAGTGGAAGGATAAAGCTAATTCCCCGCCCCCTCAAGAAATCGGGAGGAAATTTTGAATTTTGGGTTGATTTCTTGATAAAGGTTAAAAGCTGCCCCAAGAGTCCAAAAAGGCTTTGGGATGCAAGAATTATGCCAAAAAACACAAAAATTGATGCAAAATAAGGTACGGTTTGGCAAAATTGGTGAAAATGATGATAAACCCTAGCTTGAAGGTGAAATTAGGGCAAAAAACCCTAATTATCTAGCTTAAATAAGCCAAGAAGAGTCACTTTCAATTCATTTGTGCATTCACACTTGAGAGATTATTGCTATTTTGAGCTCTGACCCTCTAATGAAATGGTGCAACGAGAGCTTCCCAAGCACATCTCTAATTGAGTTCGAGAGCATCAACGACTTCCAGGCGTAGGACCACCGATATGTAACTCCAAACTTGATTTGAAATTTGACTTTTAGATGCATTTATTGTGCTTTGAAATTTAAACTTTGGGGGAATCACTATATAGCGACGCCAAAATTGTAATCAACGATGCTCAAATGAATTATAGCGATGCATATTTATATGGTGACGCTAGTCGCGATTTAAAATTAGGGTTTCTAATTTTAAAATGTGATACATGCTTATGTAGTGATGCTCTTGCTGATTTAGAAATTAGGGTTAGGATTGCCAAAGTTTAGATAGTGACGCCTGTGTGTTTGGTGATGCATGTTTTTATTTGAAATTTGAAATGCTTTCAAGCGTCACAATTTGAAATTTAAATATAGCAATGCTATTGTGATTTTTGAGCTGTAAATTCCAAATTGAGTCAAATTTCCTCAATTTTCTAATGCCATGCGCTTCGTGGATGCAAGAGGTCATTCCATCGTTGATGTTGCACAAGCACAGACCCATCGTGTTGGAGAGATTGAGCGATTTGTTAGAGCTACATTAGGAGCGCCTGGGAGAGATCGACCTCAGGTACATTGCATATTACATGTGCTTAAATTACTATGAACGGGTTACGTGGCCTTATGTGCTGAGGTTGGAGTTCGGTTTTTCAGTTTGTGCATGTTGTCTATCCTTAGATTGGGGGTTTTGTATCCACATGTTGTCAATAGGAGAGTGGCCCTTTGTAGGGGTCCGGCGCCCAAAGTGGTGTCAGGGTAACTCACTTAGAGTTTAATCAAGTGATAATCTAAAAGAATTAATGGGGAACTTCACACTAATAAGGTTAATGAATGCCTCTCTCATGAAGTATACGTTATTAAGGCTCGAGATGAGATGAGATGCATAGTTTCGCATGAGGGTCTGGCGGCCGGTAGAGGCAAGCCAGGGTAACCCATGACGGGGGTCTGGTAGCCTACGAAGGTTGAGCTAGGGTAACTCATGGAAATTTATGTATGACACTCTCCCTACGTCAACAGTTAGTCAGTTATTGTGTGTTGTACAATGGTGTACTTGTCCTATGTAACCTGGAAGCAATGTATTGTCTTGTGAGTTTTCGTACTGTGTTAAGTGATGTTGTTGGTATTTGAGTCAGTTCAGTTATGATTAGCCTTTGTCTAGAGGTAGTTGGTCTTGACCAGAAATCCTTGTTACTATCTCCTAGCACGGGGGGTGAGCCTTTGGGTTTCACTTGGTTGGGTGGAATGTGCACCTTACACCATTGGCTTTGATCATGATCATGTGGACGAGACTTTCATGATGGGGAGCTCGTTGATTCCCATTACTCTTCTAGTTCTTTCATTCCAGTTATTCTTGTATTTCATTACCCCTTATTTGTATCGAGGTGGAAATTGTAATATATTATCATGCTTATTTGATTTACCTCATTCGGGGAATGAGTGTTGTAATTAAATTGTAAACAATTGTTATTGAATATCATGTTGTATCTATTAGTCTTTGATGTAATTATCCTATATGGAATGTATGTACTTTAATTCCTTAATTGAATGATGTCATGTTTTCATTCCTTGGTTGTTTAATTTGGGTTTAAGTAATCTTTTTCTCGTAGCCTTAGGGGATGTTGGCAATGTGTAGCGAACTTGTACGTTGTTGCACCTTATTAAAAAAAATATAAAAAAAAAAATTGTTGCGTTTGGTTAGTGTATTGCAACTTCCCTAGGGTTGTGTGGCGGAGGCATTACAAAACCATTGTGATAAATAAATGAAAACCTATTTTATGCTAAATTAAACATGATGCAAGCTAAGTTAACATGATTTTATGCTAAAAATGAACTAGTTATGCAATTGCTAAGCTGATTCTAAGCTAAAATATGAAAACCATAATTCATATACAAAATAAGATGGATGCATGGAAGCCATTAATAGATGATTTAATCTATTATGCAACTAAAATAAATTAAAACAAGCTAAAAGTGAGTAAAGTATGAGTGTGGATGCAAGTGAGTTCAACAGCATAAGTTTGCAATTGAAAGATGGATCAATTTGTCTCCAAATAGTGCTTTATTTATAGGAGAGCAAATGAGAAATGGAGGGTTGACATCGAAAAGCTTAATCAACAGTCAAGAATGAAAGGAAGAAGAGGCATGGATCATGGATTCTCATCAATGGATGAGAATGCATGATGGTATTTTAATCAAGGGCTCACACTTGCTTCAAAAAAACACACTTTTGACCTGCTCACATAGGTTAAAGGTGACTTGTTCAAAAGGTTAAAGGTTAAAACTTGCATTAGAAGCTAAGTGAAAATATCCCTTTTTCAAATGATGGAGGAATAAGAATATTCCTTAGAATATTCATTTGGGTGAGGATAAAAGGAATTTTGTAAATTAAAGAAATTCTTAATTGTGCAAAAAGGGGATAAGGAATATTCCATGGGAATATTCCCCTTTAGAGGAAAATTAGTTTAATTGCTAATTAAACAAGGTTTAATCATGCAATTAGGGAATTGAAGAATTAAAGTGAAATTTATTAAATAATTTAATAAATGGGGGGGAGAGATGAAATGATATTTAATTAAATAACTTAGGGTTATTTAATTAAATGAGACGACTTAGGGAATTAAATTAAATGTTTTGATTTATTTAATTCAATGAGATGAAGTGTTAGCGCAAAAGGGGTATGAATTAACCTGAACTGATGAATTAGGTTAATAGATGAAAAGGATGTCATTAATTAAATTAACTAAGCGAAAAGGGGATGGGTTTAATGAATTAGGTTAATTTAATTAATTAAGAAAAAAGGGGATGGGTTTAAAGAGGAAATTATGTTAGTAAACCTGTTTCGAGTGTATGATATCATTCAGGACATTTTTCAGTGTCTACATTTTGACCCTCTTTGAAGTGAGGTACCTGTTGCTTCGGTTCAAAGAATAACACTTTTTGGATTAAAAAAGTTGCTTAAATAAAATTTAAAAAAAAAATGATTTTTTCGGATGCCCCAACGGAAGGATAAAGCTAATTCCCCGCCCCCTCAAGAAATCGGGAGGAAATTTTGAATTTTGGGTTTGATTTCTTGATAAAGGTTAAAAGCTGCCCCAAGAGTCCAAAAAGGCTTTGGGATGCAAGAATTATGCCAAAAAACACAAAAATTGATGCAAAATAAGGTACGGTTTGGCAAAATTGGTGAAAATGATGATAAACCCTAGCTTGAAGGTGAAATTAGGGCAAAAAACCCTAATTATCTAGCTTAAATAAGCCAAGAAGAGTCACTTTCAATTCATTTGTGCATTCACACTTGAGAGATTATTGCTATTTTGAGCTCTGACCCTCTAATGAAATGGTGCAACGAGAGCTTCCCAAGCACATCTCTAATTGAGTTCGAGAGCATCAACGACTTCCAGGCGTAGGACCACCGATATGTAACTCCAAACTTGATTTGAAATTTGACTTTTAGATGCATTTATTGTGCTTTGAAATTTAAACTTTGGGGGAATCACTATATAGCGACGCCAAAATTGTAATCAACGATGCTCAAATGAATTATAGCGATGCATATTTATATGGTGACGCTAGTCGCGATTTAAAATTAGGGTTTCTAATTTTAAAATGTGATACATGCTTATGTAGTGATGCTCTTGCTGATTTAGAAATTAGGGTTAGGATTGCCAAAGTTTAGATAGTGACGCCTGTGTGTTTGGTGATGCATGTTTTTATTTGAAATTTGAAATGCTTTCAAGCGTCACAATTTGAAATTTAAATATAGCAATGCTATTGTGATTTTTGAGCTGTAAATTCCAAATTGAGTCAAATTTCCTCAATTTTCTAACACCATGCGCTTCGTGGATGCAAGAAGTCATTCCATCGTTGATGTCGCACAAGCACAGACCCATCGTGTTGGAGAGATTGAGCGATTTGTTAGAGCTACATTAGGAGCACCTGGGAGAGATCGACCTCAGGTACATTGCATATGCACCTGTTATCCGAACACATTTAGACATGATGACTGCTTTGTGCGAGAGATGGCACAGTGAGACATCATCTTTCCATCTCCCAACAAGTGAGGCCACAGTGACCTTGGAAGATGTATGGTGTATTCTATGTTTTCTGATACATGGCCATCATGTGATCTATGGCATTGATGCTAGAGTTGATGCTTGTCACGAGGTGATGGAGATGGAGGACATTGTTTTAGATACATCACAGATCGACCTCAAGTCGTATAGTGGTCACGTATCGACTTTTAGATTGATCATTACAGTCATTATTTCAAGTTTGGTGGCTCCTAACAGACGCAACAGAGGGTTCAACCCAGGATGGGCTTGGCATGGCATTGGATGCTCCATAAGGTGATACTTTTTGCACGAGGGCCTGTGATGCTAGCTACACTGTATCATGACATGCATGATTTTTTTTACTGTGATGGGAGATCCATTGGTGTAGGGGTGACTCTGCTTCATATTTGGGCAAGGGAGCATATCGTCATGCTCTAACCTATAGTGCAGATGGAAGACATGGAGCTAGATGATCATGTGATCTGGCAATATAGATGTGCAATTAGATTGAGGCACACTAGAAAAATTAGGCTCCTGTACTGGCGACGGGTTATTAATGATATGATAGTTTTCCAATGGTCCCCATGGCTACAGATGTCACCATGGTTTGATGATGTACAATAGTTGTACTTTTCCAGGTAGACCTAATATATACAAGGTCGCGAGCACACCATTATTGAGCGATATTTACTAGACATGGTGGCTTGGCAGTTTGGGGAGGTCCAAGACAGACCAGATGATGCTTACAAGGCCATTTTTGTTAGGTTGACTCAAGAGGTGCCCACATGGGGACCAACCATTCTAGCTCCCGAGGTAGTTGAGAGCTTTAGAAAATTAGCAGTTTAGCCATGGGCCTATGATCAGGGTCAGACGATAGCACAGGCTATGCCTACTTATGATGGTTGGTTCACACCTCTGTGATGTTTGATAGATCCAATGGGTGCTCCTTCACGTGGGAGACCCAAAGGTAGGGGGCCAGAGGTAGAGGACAAGGTGGTCAAGATGGCTAGGATGGTCAGGTTTCAGGGGCTCCACCGATTGGACAACAATCTCCTCAAGTTCAGCCGCATGTTGTATAGTAGCAGGCAACGCCACCACCACCACTAGATGCCAGAGATGCCCAGATACAACAGTTGCAGTAGTAGGTGTAGATTTTGACTGGTGAGCGAGATTAGGCACACCAGTAGGTTTTGGATATTATTGCTAAGCGGGACCAAGTATGACAGCAGGTTGCGGGGGTCACGGCCGAGAGAGATCAAGCATTACATCTGGCACAGGCCGTGAGTGTAGAGAGGGATCAGGAGGTTGCCCGACACCAATAGATAGAGGCTATGATGGTGGCCACACATGGCAAGACTGTGTCAGTGAGATTATATAGAGAGGTTGTGAGAGAGGCCACATATTATAGGAAACATTACCACCGAGATGTACCATAGGCACTCAGACAACCTAATTTTTCACAGTGTAGTGATACATGATTGAGAGCAGAGGATCAGCCTGAGAGGCAGGCCAGAGAGGGTAGCAGCCATCAGGGCTAGCTTTTATGTATAGAAACTTTTTTTATTTTTTTGCCCCATTCTTTACCACAAATATACATTCATGGGCTCCTTTTTGATAGCCTCATGGATATTGTACTTATGATCGTTATACATACATTGATCCAAATTTTGTACCATGACATTCATTTTTTATATATTTATGATACGGATATGGATTCTATATGATGTGATGTATTCACTTTATTTCATGCTTTATTATGAATGGATGGATGAGATGCTTATGTTTGATCATGTATGGATGTACTTTACTTATGCCTATGTGATATGAGATGATCATGATATGATATGGAAGCAATGTTGTATTTTTTTATGCAATTTTATGATGATGATGTATGCATATGGATGCAAATGATAATGCAATGCATGTGTATGATATGTGATGCAATAATTAAAGATGCTTAGAATAACAAATCTATATTATTCATCACAACTCAAATGATAATGTAGTATGTATGATGTGATATGCAATGATTATGTTGATGGATGTTCTATGATTATGCTATGCATGTATGTTGATGGTTTTTGGATGCAGGGTGGATGCATTGATGATGTTTTTGTTGACTATCATGATACCAGGTTAGCATAGAGAGAAGATAGAAGAATAAAGAATGAATGGCCATTGATTGCTTCAAAGATCCAACAATTCCATGATCCATCGAGACTTTATTAGAGATGGTGACGAGACAATGCAAAATGTAGGATGATGAGTTGCTCACATTTCGAGATTGGGATTTCCATTGTTCCTTATTGTTTGATATAGCACATAGACATGATGCATCAAGGTATTGATGACCAGGACAATGTTGTATCTAGTGTAATGGACTTTGACTCTGTAAACAGATAGGATAGCTCTTGTTCACACCTTGACATACGGAAACCTCATTGGAATGCAAGTTAGAAGCTTAGAATATATTAGACCAAAGCATACGCAATAGTCAACAACATGCCCTAAACGGCCATCCTACACACAACTAAGCAAGTGTGAGTCAAGATTATTTTACAAGAGTACCCACAAGCATAGAAAATGAAAGATAATGATCAATGGCCCATTCCTTTCTCTCTAAATATTTTTTTTATAGACATAATCGAGAGGTCCTCAAAATGGGCCATTAAGATGAATCATAAGAAAAGATCAAAGACAAACAATCAATGTTATCAATATCTCTTTCCTAGTTTAAGTTTAGCTACATTGATATCTGATATTAATGTCCATTGTAGGAAGGAAACATCCTAGGGAATGTCGATCAGAGGTTTTTGTTTGATGTTAGGATGATGATGCTAAAATGAGTCGCTGATACAAACTTCACTAACGCATTTACCTATGATTTAGACTTTAGATTTTGACAATTAGGTTCTCACTTTAAGACTTGCTACGCTTGATTTCTATTTGTTTTACCAAAGGTTGAAGATAAAGATCAATTTATTATGGATGAAAGTTTATTACGGGTGAAAGCGAGATGGGATGGGTGGTTTTGGATTTTTTGGAATATTTCAATGTTTTTGTTTTTTTGAAAATGTTTTGAGGATGTTTTTGGGTCTTTTTGAAATTTTATGTGAATGTTTATGTTTTTGATTTTCTGATGTTGTTTAGGTCTTGCTGAGATATTTGAGTCTGTTTAGGTCTTTTGAATATTTGGATGTTTTTGTATTTTCTAGCTTTTTTAGTGTTTTGGGTATTTTCTAATATATGAATGTTTAAGGTTTTTTTGAGATATTTGGATTTTTTGGATTTTTGAGAATATTGACCAAGAACCTAACCTAAAATACCTATCCTAAGGGTCTCGGGGGCTAATCAAATTAAGCCTTGCTTACATTATACACACAGAGACCACATAGTTCAACTGACTTGACCCATTAACAAGATGAAGATATGAATAGTGGTGGAAAAGTTAGTTTATTATGATAAACTCCTAAAGCACTAACCTAGGGTGTCTCAGGGGCACATCAATGATGGCCTTTCCTATGTTCAAGCTCAAAGACAACGTAGTTCGACAATAGGGATTTCTTTTTGGATTTTCGATGTTAGACCTTTTTAGGGATTTTATGAATGTTTTCTGTGTTTTCGAGATAAGATTTCCGATGACCTTAAGATATATAAAAACCCAATATGATCCATAACGAAATTCCCCTAGTGTGACATGTTAGACTACTTCGATAAAGGTAGGACAAATTGACCTTTGGAATATGCCAAATAGTGCTAAAGGGTTTATGATACCTCATAATATCAAGCTATGATAAGGACGTGGATGATGGATAAATGGTGATGCAAAGAATGATAGGATAGAAGAGCCAAATAATAGATGAAGGTGCTTTATTTACACAAGGTGCCTATTTTCCAGGTTTTCACCAAGGTACTTGCCCAAAGCACCACTGAAGTGGTTT
>VDFB02088576.1:0-28109 GCA_007258455.2 Sequoia sempervirens | reverse complement strand
ACAGTAACTTTTATGTCTCCTAATCCTTTTAAGTTTTAAGAGCATCATAAAGATTACACAATAGAAGAATTGTTATTCATGTCACATTTCCCCAATGATTATTTTTTTAAAATTAAAATCACTAATTGACAATTTTAAAAAGTACCAATGTTTCACACAGAACTTACACAATTTGAATATACTGAGAGAAGATAACAGGTATTGATTATAATTATTTTGTAATATGTATGTTTCTTGCTACATAAGATTATACAACCTGTCATGTATACCATACTTTCAAAAATAAAAAATCATTCCTTGTAGCTTTTCCTTAAGGCATCCACACTAGATATCATCAGAGGTTCAGCTTCACATTGCATTAGGATAGTGTTTTTACCTAAACTTTGGGGACTACGCTAGGAGAGAAGGCATGCACATTATTTGCTCATAATCCAGCCTAAATTTCTAAGAGACATTCAATATTATGTCAAACATGAAACTCAAGTTAAATGCAAACAATCTATTGAAGATTACAGTTGTTTTTGGTTTGTTCTTTGTAATACTCCAATGTGTGATCTCACATTCAAAAATCTTTTCAAATGGTCAAATAAATACTAACCAAAATCTACCCAACCACAATGCTCAATGTTACAACTTACAAACAATTTCAAGGTCAAATCTAATAAAAAACAAACAAGACAAGAAAACCTAACAAAACATAAGTTTTTTGGACATTGTAATGGCCCAAACTAGGATATTAGCTAACTTTACAATTAAATAAGTAGAAGACAAACCCTAGCTCTTTCTGACCACCAAGATCCTGATGTGGGCAAGGTGAAAGCATAAGATAGTTGAGATGTGAACAATTTGCGATTAACTTCATTTACTAGCAATAAGCCACACAATTTACAAATTATGCAAAACTAGAAGATAATGTGTAAACTCTGGTGGCAGGCCTTCCAGAGTTATGTATGCAAAAATCCAATTGGAATAAAGAGGTGCAGATCTTGGCAGCTACACCATCCAATCTCTGTTACGATGCTTCTCAATGAAGGATCTCATGGTAAACCTTCACACATCCACTTAATATTAATACAAATTATTATTTGGTGGCTGTGCTTCCAAATTAATAATACTGAAATCAACTGCTAAACTTATATTATTTATGGCGGTAAACCACCAACAAAATTACAATGAAAAGTATTATTTCAGTGATCTAAAATACTAAATAATAATTGTAGAAAGAATCTGAAAGGTTCAGCCCCACTTAAGAGAGTACAGCGGCCAATAATATGATTTCCTATGTGTATGGCAAGCAAACTTTACTAAATATTAAACTTTGAAATTGTATGGGAATCCAAACTAATTAATATTTGGAAGCTATGATATGGAATCTTTAGACTTTGTAAGTTTCGATTGCCTTTAAAAAGGGTACAGCCCTCAATAATTTGTACTGCTTCCATAAAAATAAGCTTGTATAATATAGATGGCAGATAAGACTCATATAATCATTTCATCAAATAATTGCAGCTCAATATGATTGGAATCTCTTTTTTTATTAAATAAAATCTGCAATAAACAAAATGGCTGCTTCCAAAATGGTATGACAGTAGGACTAGAAATAATATAAGGTATAGCTAAGCCAGTTATATATCATGATTTTTAAGATATCACCATAAAACTAAAATTAAACACAAAACCTTCAAAGTGACAGAAAACTAGTAACACCAAACTGAAACTAATAAAACCAACTAAAATCTGAAAAAAATTCAATCTTTGACACAACTTCTCAAATATTCAATATTGTCTTGAAATAATCTTTCTGCATAGATGTGATCCCTGGATGGAATCACCTCTAATGGATATGAGAGTTTTCGTCCCCAAATCCAATTCAAAAGCCAAGCGAGTTTGTGTCCTCTGATTTCAATACCAAGAGGGTTTTTTCCTCTGATTTTGATACGAAGAGGGTTTTCATCCTCCACCCAAAAGATGAACACCAAGTTCTCAAACTTCAAAAAAGGGGTTTGGCAACAATACAATGGATCCTTCTCTCTACTCAATTCCTCCTTTTTCTAACCTTTTAAAGGGAATTTAATATTATTTTCTCCATTTTTCCTTTTCCCTCCAAAACTTAACTTAAGAAGTGTCTAGAAAGACCTTTTAAATAAGCATTACTTTAGCTCTCCCTCTCGCCCCCCCTGCCCCCCTAGCAACACTTTATAAAATAACTTTGTAATAATAAAACATAAGTTGCCTTTATAACATAAAGTTACTTTTTGGGTAACTTAAATTAAATTATTTCCTTAGCTCAAAAGGGGGCATGACAGACATCCCTAAAGAGCTTAAGTAGGATGAAGTAGGCACCTAATATATCCAATAAAAGGGAAGAAAAAAGTGCTGCCAAAAATGAGCAAATTTGACATTGCATGAAAGCTTTATTAAGCACACGAGAGGCTTTCTAGAGAAGCCCTGGGGATACAAGACAGCCTTACATGTAACAACAAATGTATTGATCACTTACTTGATAGTAGGTTTACATCAAAACACACAGATGAACACTTATGAGGATAGAGTGAACTCCTTTTCAACCAATACTACCACAAACTGAATGCACCAAGACAACCTTGCAAGTAACAACAAATGTTTTAATTGCTTCCTTGATAGGAGATTTACATCAAGACAAACAAAAAATTGACACCTAAGAGGATAGATCGATCTCCTTTTTAACCAATACAGCCACAAACTGAATACAACAAATGTTTCACATGTCCTTATTTAATTTATCATCCATTTGTTCCAATTACGCCATATTGCACATGATCTCAATTTGGCCTAGCATAACAACCTTAACAAGATTCATTACATTTATTTATTACCAAGGAGTCCAAAACAAGGATCATAAAATTGGATTTATGCATAATCTCTATTACTTAAGTCAAACTAAGGTCCAAGATTCTTTAAGTGCCATTTCTATAAGTTCCCTATTGCTGTAGAGTCTCTGTAGCAAAGAATGATAGCATGTTGAGGAAACAAAAAAGAGATCAACAATAGAAAGAAAAAATAGCAGAGCTGACTTAGAGGCTTTGGATTTTTGGTTCTAGGGCTCATAAGAATCAGCTAATTCTGATTGTGCAAAAGTCATGAGAGCTGATGTGTAAATATGTATGTAAGTGTCTTTTGAATTTCCAAATTAAAGATTAGAGGAAAATGCTTAGCCTTGACACCTCCTGATCTAAAATTTGGGTGGATATTCCAGAAGCATAGGCATCAACAATTGCATTCCATTGAGAAGCACTAAACCAACTACATCGAGTTGCACTCAACCCTGTATATGCATATACAACTCAACAATACAGAAATCAACATTACAATAACATGCACAATTACAAAAAGAAAGCTAACACTAGAGAAACCCTAAAATGGGAATAACTCCAAGAAGATTTTGCTCTTGCTCCTCATGCCACTAATTTACAATCATTACAAGTGTTAAGATTGCCTATTGTGCTTTTCAAAGACCTACTTTCACATATTTGAGATCCACATAGGAGTATATTGTCCTAAAGATGACATAAATATGCATAAACTCCTACATTGATAAGGCCTATGACCATTTAAGAAATGAGAGATGGACTTGCAACCACCAAGTATAGTGGCTCGTGAATTACCAAAACCTCCATACAAATGAGACTAGCCTATCACAAAGGCTAAATGCATATGTCTACAATGCCCTCATGGCATCAAATGAGCCCAAACACATTTTTGGATCTTCCATTGCACCTGCAAGTGGCTGCAACTACTCTCTACATGAAGGAATCTACTACAAACACTTGCACTAGCTCTAAGATGGACTAAAACCAATGATAAAATGACATTCCATACACATAACTTGCTCACAAAAAGCATGTGTTTCACAACCATAGGAAATCCCTAGAAGCTCACAGGATTGAAGTAATTGTGAGCATTTTTTGCGAGCTAGAGCAAAACCACTAGTGTCAGAAAACAAGCAGTTGCAAAACTGCCACTTACACACTTGCAAAACTGACCCTTTGGAAATTTTACTTTCCATCCTTCTAAAAGCAATCTTTTGCATACGGACTTGAAACAAGGTGTCATTTTTCTGAAATCACAAAACATTTCAAGGGAAATCTAAATAAGCAAACAAATTTCACTTTTGATGCCATGACACCTACTTTTAGAATTGCGACAAAAATGCATTTATAAGGCCAACAATGACCCCAATGGTCCAATATAAATTTAGATCCAATTTTTAGGTCATACCTCCCTGGCCAAGACAATTTTGGTCCATGAAAACATACTAAAATGAGAACAAACTAAAGAAATCTCAACTTAAAATCCTCCTCAACATGGCTAGGCAACACTTAAGTTCTCTCATTTCCAAAACAACCGTGAATCAACCATGGTGGCCAGCACCTTAACTAATCCAAGTATCATATGATCAAAACTGAAAAGGAAAGTCACACAAGTCTTTGAGGACATTCTTTGAACCTCATGTTTCTTACCTCCACGCAAGTGCTTCTTGGCTTCAAGAAGCAACTCCGGAGTTTGACACATCTTTTTTTCTCCTTCTTTTCACTGTCCCTTCTAAGTATGCAACTTCTACATATTTCTCATTCCAGCCGCTTCCTTTTTATTCAATAAATATTACAGCACAAATTACAATGAAATTTTTCCTTATCAAAGAGGAACAAAAATTATACTAATGCAACCGCATTATCTTCTTCACCTAAAGTCTTCAACATTGCAAAACATTGAAAAACTTGGGTCTTTTACAAATATGCATGACAATATGCAAGAGACACATGTAATAAGCACCCTTAATTTTTTTTGGAAAATAAACTTGTTAGCTCAAACTAAATGTAATACTAAGCAACTTCCCTTCCACTTTTTGATCACCAAGTTCCCAATGTGAGCAAGGTGAGAGCATTCGGTGTAGGCATTACAATTGAAAATTAAGCTACTAAAAGTCATAACCACTTGTTCAGTGGGGTTAGATAGGCATGTCCACTTTACAGTGGGAAACCTGATACAAATAATGAAGTGTAAAACAAGCTCTTCCACTTTTCAATGGCGAGTAGGTTCCAAAGCCACTTATTTAGTGGGGTGATTACAAAGGTCACTTATGCAGTGGGGTAAGTAATCAACCACTTATGCAATGGGGTGAGTAGCAACAAAACATCAAGAGCAACTCATTGGTGATACTACCACGCAATGTTACAATATTAGCTCATTAAAATTCCCTAATTCAAAATATGTATCTTTTGTTACAATAAAATACGAAATGACTGAATGGAAACACCTCCAAAATATTGCTAGATGATGAATTAAATTACCCAACTCAAAGTAGTATCATTATACCTCAATAAGAGTTGTGATTAGGCGCTAGAAAGAGGCTCTTCTTCACTGAAAAGAGCAGCTAGAACAATGGCCGGACAAAACAGGGGCGGCTAGGTAGGAAACTAATTAGAAAGTTCCGAACACTCTTTCAAGCCTCCTAGCTGTTGGAAACTCACTGAACACTCTAGCCGCCTCCTAGGCAATGATCAGCACCTCAAAACACACTCCAAACAATCTGATATGAACCTTTAACCTCTCCCTGCAGTGGTACGGCCTACCTAGGGTGGTTTGCTTCCAGAAAAATCAGAACTTCAACTTGCCTCCTGCAAACACATCACTCTTGGTCGCCTAGTATAGGAATGTCATTGCTAAAAAACCCAAAAGCAAAAATCCAACGTTGAAATCTGCACAAGCCAAATAGAGGGGTACGGCTAGTAAACACAATCTTCAAGAAACTCAACACTAGTTCATTCTGCAACTATAAGAAGGATTCATCAGACACTTAAAAACTAGAACACATCAAAATACTTCATACTGGAAACCCAAAAATGTAAGCTTCAAATTCAGCTCCAATGGTGACCCCTAGCTGGAATCACTCCATAGTCTAGCTAGGGAATATATTGCAATTCCAAAACTAGAAACCTTTGAGGGATTTCATCCTCAAAGATTTAAGAAATTCAAAGCCATTCTGGCAGCACTTTGTTATCAATCTTCAACATAGTGACAATGAGCCCCCAATGCCTCCTTATATATAGATTTTGGGAGGGAAAAACCTCAATTTAAAATAATAAAATAACTCACTTTTCCACCCAAATACCTTCTTAAAATAATAATAATCATTTTCATGTGCAACGGCCCCTTATTCCTCCTAGGTGTCCAAATTGGAGACAAAATTACCTTTTGGAAAAGTTATTACACTTAAGTTATAAAAATAATAATAAAACATTATACACTTAAGTGAATAATTAAAATATTTCACCCCAAGTTACAGAAAATCCCGAAACACATCGGAATCCAATTTTGACTGTGCCAATATGATACTAAGGCATTGGGTGAATGAAAGAAGACAATTTGGTGACTTACAACAAATAGGCGTGCTCTCCAAGAAGTTTGGAGAACACCCCAAAAGTTCGAAAACACTACACAAAGTGTCATTCAAACCAGTATTGCCCACTGAGCTCATTGCCATAAATAGAAACCATGTAGCACCGAAACTATGTCCTCCAGGAACTTTAGAGTCCCCTTGCCTTACCACTTAGTCTACAGGAACTCAAAAAATAAGCTAATGGTCTTCGAACTAACTAGGCCTAAGAAGGGGACATTACAACACACCCTCCACATGCTACCATCAACAATGGAAAATAGAGTGAAAAACTAGAATGTTTATCACTTTGACAACTCCGAAAAGGCATTGCTGGATAAAAATCCTCAACTTCCACTCACCAAGAGTGCCAAACACACTTCTCATGGCCCACACACTCTCCCCATCCTAGAAGAATCTTTGAACCATGTGTATGCTTCAAATTTCTCTCTAAATTATGCTAAACACGGAACATTTTCTAAAAATCAACCAAATTCCTACACTTTCACAACAAAATTAAAAAATTGTTGAACACAATGAGAAATTAACAAGTGTCAAGCATTAGGAAGGATCAACTATAATACCACATGATCTATAAAATAGGGTGGATACCCACACAAGTCATCAACAAACAGATTCTTTTAGAAGCACTAAACCAACTACCTCAAGTTGCACTCAAACCCACATGTGCATATACAACTCAAGGAAAAACTTAAGTACTGCTTGACAATGTGGAAATCATTGACAATGTGGAAATCATTGACATTGCAATCACACACACAAACAATTGCAAAACTAAAGTTAACGTTTAAGAAACTCTCAAATAAGAATAAAACTCTGGAAAGAGTTTGCCCCTTCTCCTCATGCCACTAATCCATTATCATTAAACGTGTTTACATTGCCTCCTGGGATTTACAAAGCTCTGCTTTCACATCTTCAAGCTTCCATACACTAACATATTGTCCTAAAGATGACATAAATCTATGACAACTCCTACTATGGTGATAAGATGGACTACAACCATCAAAGAAATAAGAGAGATGGACTAACAACCACCAACTCCAATGGATGGTGAATTTCCAAATTCTAGATACAAATGAGAGTAACCTATTAGATTGGCTAAATACAGATATTTACAACATCGTCATGGCATCAAATGAGCCCATCCACATTTTTGGATCTTCCATCGCACCTACAACTACTCTCTAGATGAAGGAATCTGCTGCAACACACTTGCACCAACTCTAAGATGACTAAAACCAACAATACAATGAGATTCCATATGCAAAACTTGCTCACAATAAGCATATAAAGAGTTTCCTAACCTTCGGATAAGAAACCATTGGAAGCCAAAAGGATCAAAATGATTGAAGAGACAATCAAAACTAGAAGGTTACAAGGTATTTTTCGCGAGCTTGGGCAAAAATGTCAATGTCAATAGAGAGGCGGTTGCAAAACTATCCCTATGGTTTCAAATCCATTGTTGGCACTTTCAAAACTATCCCTAAGGTTGCAAAACCACCCTAGTGGCCTCATAACCACCATTGAAACTTGTGAAACTGCCACTTGTTAGCAATTTTTCTTCCAATCGTTCACAATTCATAAGTTAACTTTCACATACTAACTCAAAAAAGAGGTTCCAATTTTTGGATATCACACAACATTTCAAGAGGAAACAAATATGCAAACAAATTTCACTTTTGATGCCATATGACACCTATTTTTGAACCTACAATATAAATACATTTATTAGGCCAATAGTGACCTTCAAATGGTCCACCATAATGTTAGCCTTGATTTTTGGATGACCTATCCTAGCAACGATCTAGTTGAAAGCAACAACAGGAAAACAATCACATTCATCAAATTTAACCTTATCAAATATGGCTAGGAGAAACTTGAACCAATAAACCTTTGGCCATGAGATAGTTAAATTGCTTTTGATGGTTAAGAAGCCCACAATCACTTTCATGAATTAGGAAACTCTTGAGTTTTGACAATGAGGTTTGTCAAAGGAGTTTAGGTCAAGTGAGTGTGGCTCTCATGTTGGAAACCAAGGATCATTTCCCTTCAACTAAAATCTTAGTGTTGGTAGGCATGATGAAGTGATAATCTTGCTTGAGTTGATAGATAAGTGGTAGTCTTACTTCAATTAGTAGGTAAGTGGTACTTCTGAAAGTGACACTGGTGGAGCACAAAAGAGAGGCATTCAAGACAGATATTGGTAGCAAGAATATGGAGGAGACAAGGAGAAATGGTTGCCTTATTGGGGGAGATAGGAGGTCGACATTCAAGCTAGAGGATTGTAGGAGGAAGAAGATGGTGAAAGGAAGAAGGGAGAGTGGAGGTGAGGTATTCAAGACGAAGGAATACACAGGAGTAGAGTTGGAGGCACAGTAGTCCTATAAAGAAGAAGTTGGTGTTAGACTATTATCATTGATGTCAAAGCAAATGAACAAGATTGTTGTCATTGATGTCAAAGCATTGTTGCAAATAACAAATAATGTTCTTGATATCAAGAAGAAGTTTGTTGGTCCACAAAAGAGGTCAAAGGCCACTAATTGAATATGTGTTCAATGGCATATATATATGTTCAAAGGTATATATATATAATTAATGAGATCAATTGATGGAAGGAAACAATTATGAAATTAATACATTCATTGTTGGGACGACCTCCCTTAATTAAGTATCCAATATTGAAAATAGATTAAATTAACTTCATATATTTTTTGCTGACCATCTTTAATGCTGACCGACCATCTTGAATGCTGGTCGACTCCCTTCCTTATTGGTGTCCCATGTTTAAGAAAAATAAATTTAAAATGACTTTTATCGTGGCTAGCCGACCACACCTTGGCATATGCTCCAAGATAGATAAATAAAGATTAAATCATCCAAGTTTAAAATGAAAAAGATTATATTATGAAGAGCAGAGATTAATGAATAAGGAGCAGCGATCATTAGTGATTCATTGATATACAGCAATCCTTAAAGGAAGCATTTGGAATTAAAAGAAAGAATAGTTTAAGGCAGTAATCATCTCTTAACAAAAGGTCATATCTTTCTAAAAGGATATCACTCTCCAAAAGTATGTCTCTCTTCATAGAGAAATAAGGATATAAAATGGAATTGTGTGGAGAGTTGTGGAACGAAGTAAGGGGGTGAGGGATAAAGATAAATATCATATCTACTGCGACTCCTACAGAATAAATATCAGTGTAAGAGGTATAAATGCAGAATTAAGAGAAGAGTTTATAGCAAGTTTGTGAGAAGAGTTCATGCAGATATAAAGAAGAATTTTATGCAGAAATTTGTAATGTCCCCTTCTCATTGATCAGCATTGCATTTATCTTATTCAACCCGACTGGAATGAGGTGAAATTAGGGTTTCTTGGCTTGGAGTTTTGTGGCATTTCATATTATTTACTATTTTTAGTAAATGCTAGTTGTGGCAGTTGCAGTTGTCCATTCTTAATCCTTAGCAGTTGGAGCAGTTGTTATATTTTGGTTTGGTCTTCAGTTGGCAAAAATATTTAATTAATGGCTTTTTTGTTCTAATTCACTGTTGACCCCCACCTTGGCCTAAGGAGATAACTTAAGTTGTTTTTAAAGTGGGGCCATGAAGGGTACGCCTTCATCATTAGTTTATTTATTCTTTATTCAAATATTTCCTCATCTTGAGTTGGACGCCACTTTCATAAATGTTACTTTTTGAATAAAGTGAAATATCTCATGAGGCTTTTGGGACGCCACTTTGAGAAGTTGATTGGTTTTGGAATTCAAAAGGACTCCTTTGTCTTTTGATCTACTTCTCAGGCAATTGAAGAGTTTTGGTGAGCTCTTATTTATTGAAGGCTTTTACTCCAGCATTTCATCCATTGTTTACCTTACTGTTATGCTGTCAAAATGACTATGGAAATTTTGCTGTTGCTTCGAGGATGCTACCTCCTAGCCCCTTCCCAATTTCGTGTTTGAAATACAACACCTAGTTGGAACATTGCTGCTTCTCACATCAGACTAGCAGATTGAGCATCAAAGATTGAAGAATTTTGGAGTATTCTACAGTTTTGAATTTCCTGGTTTTGCTACAGCTGAAGCTGATTTTTGTTCATATCTCTTGGAGTGAATTTTATTTCGTTCTGGGTACTTGGGCAATCCATTTGTTGACTTGAGGCGCCACCTTCCTCAAAAAATCAGAATTTAATTTCAAGCTGCTGATTTTATCTTGTAAAATCGATTTACTAAGGAGGCCGTACCATTTGGTGAAGCATTGGAATCCGTGCTAAATAATTGGGAGCCTTTGGTCGTGGTTTCTGGACTTTGTCTTGGGCGTCTATCCTCTAGAGAACATCTGCAATTGATTTCACATCATTCGGAGGTAAATTGATCAACTTATGAGCATTTCATGATTTCACAGTTTGCTGGTTAAATTTCCAGAATTCTGATTTTTATATCAGATTGTTGCAATTTCCAGTTTTATGGCATATACTTCAGTATTTGAGTGTTATATCATTGTAAAGGTTCATACTTATATCTAAGGTTCATTCCTTATCAATTGTACTTAGTAATTTGCAGAGTTTTATTTGTAAGGTTGAGATTAAGCATTACTAATCCAACCATTCTTTCATTTCTGCAATTTACTTTCTGTTTTATCATTAAATTACCCCTGGATGGTTTACCGCCAGTGTGGACAATCTGTTTGTAACACTCTTATACCCACTTCATAGTGGTGAATCCCCACAGCTCTGTGGATGCCCGCCGCAGCGGATGAATTGTTCTTAATTGTAATTTTCCCCCCACTGTTTGGTGGTAGCGTGGAAATGTTTTCTATGGCTGGTTATCCGCCTATCAGTTTATAATTTCAATTTCCTAGACTCCGTCATATGTTAGCACCTCGCCCTCAGTGGGATCTTGAGTGCACATTCTTGACGTTGAGTAGCTTCCATTCAATTCAGTTTTCAGTTTGATGCTAAGCTAATCCAATCAACTATTGCTGATTATGTTGTGTTAAATTATAAAAATTGGTTAGCATATTTCAAAATTGAAGAGGGGTTTATGGCAGATATATAGAGAAGAGTATAAGTAGATTTGAAGAGAAGAACTTGCTGATTCGCATGTAAGCATTCATCATCCATTGAAGAGGACATTCAAAAGAAAATAGTAATCCTGTTGCATAGAAGGTTGGTGTCTTAAAAAGAGATTGGTGTCTCTTACTGGGTTGGTGCTCTGTTGCAGGGGTTGGTGCTCAGTTGCGGGGATTGGTGTCTCCAATGGGGTGGTGCCTACAAATTCTACAGGCAGGGATTGGTGTCCCCAGTAGGCTGGTGCTCACAAATTGTATAAGAGGGGATTTGTGTCTCATGTAGGTTGGTGCCTACAAATATTGTAAGAGATTTTAATATCAAGCAATATCTTACCATGGTTTTCTCCCATAAGGGTTTCCACATAAATCTTTTGTTCTTCTTGTTTGTGTGGATCTTGAGTATTTTGGATATCATTGCTTTTTTGGTTGTTAGGTTTTGAAAAAGTAAAATTCAGGCTTATACTGATTCACCTTCCCCCCCCCCTCTCTTAGTGTAAGTGTGTGTTCTTCAGTTGGAGAGACATTCAAGTTCAAAGAGTGCGAGTAAGAGTATTGAATTGTAACTACAGTAGTATCCAGGTTGATAGAGCATTAATTTAAGTGATATCCCCATGTAAATGAATAAGCCCTTGTGAACAAGCCCTCACAATTCAAGGGTGGACCCTAATACAACCCCCACTAAATGATCTAAAAAATGAATGAAGCAAGTATTCTAATGGATCTACTGATATGAGGAAGCTAAGATATGCTGATAAGCATTAAAGGGTTTTAGGAAGAACCTAGTACTCAAGATGCTTGTCTAAGCAAACTTGTATCCTCATGTAGGACAATATTGAAAAATGCCAACTCTCAAAAGACACTATGGAAGTGATGTTAATGTTGTCATAGATTAAACCAAAGAATGTTAAAAATCCATGAAAGGCTTCAACAAGAGCCTTGCCAAATGCCAATAGCATCATCAATGAATCTCTTGTAAATAGAAAATGTTCCAAAGAAAAGATAGCTTCCACCTAATTCCCATTATGGCTTAAAATGCATTTTAGAACCTAACACAAAACTACTAAAGAATGTACCATATCATTTGATCTACATACTACCCCTCCATGACCACTCTAAATAGGTGGTGTATGATATGAAGAGTGCAAGTAGTGGTTTTTATATGTTTTGATCTTGAACAATCATGCATAAGTGCTCATGATCCATGCCTAAAGGATGCTGGGTTGATGCTAGCTCAAGAGAACAAAAGTATGGCTTGAAAAATTCCATGTTAAATATAGGATGCAAACCCAAGTATCAACCTAGAATAGTTTTGAGGTAGAATGCATTCTCACCAATGGTGCATAGAATAGCATACGGACAAGAGCACAATGGCTTCATCTTCTTGTGTGGACACTTAAAGCACTACTATAGATACAACCAAACTTCACCACCAACCTCAAATTCATGAGGGATGCGGTGTGCATCATGTTACTCTTTGTCTTTGTGTTGTTGGAGCAAAAGTATCTATTGAACCTATTGATGTAAAGTTTGAATGTGTTGCAAAAAAATTTGTGCTTTATCCACTTCCCAAATATTGTGTACTGCAGAAACTTTTGTTCTATATTCGCTTCCATTCTTGTGTGTTGCAAAAACTTGTGTACTTTAAAAGCATTAAATTTTGTGTAAATTGTTAAAGAGACCATTCTGTAGATATTTAAGACCCAAAATCAACACATCAATCTCTTTTGCCAAAGAAGATTGATAAGAAAATTTGTGAAGAGCAAAGTTGGTTATATTGTCATCCACACTTCAAACACTAGTACTACTGGAAAGGATGAGGCAGCAACAAGTTCTTGAAAGAAAACAACAATCCATTTGATTAATTTTGGTTTCCATTACCTTGGTGACAAAACCCACCCTGCACAAGTAGTTTGGGAGCAGATTGAGTAAAGTCCATTCTAAAACCTAAACCATGCACCTATCACAACTATTGTTGTGTAGAAGGGGAGTAGTTCATGTGACCATTTTACCCATGACAATAATGTTGAGGCAAGCATGGGATTTTTTTTGGCCCTAACTATGATGGAGGGGCATGTTGGGTTGGCATGGCCAATGGTGTTGTTGTTGTCAAATTTGTTTCTTATTTTGTTGCCAAGGATAGGGCTCCATAATCAATGCAAAAGAATGCATTTGTTGATGATTCTTGTGCAAAGATTTCTCAATCTACCAAAGTGATGCTTCCCTTGGGGTAGATCCAAAACTTTATCCTCAAGGGAATTGCAAATCAATTTCTCCAATTGATTGTATTTTAAATTTTTTAATAGATCAGCAACAAAATTGGAGGCCTCACCTATGTGGACATTTGGAATGGCCTCTTTGACATGAGCATAAGCAATGATGGCTTCTTCACAAAGATCCTATTGGATGATTTGCTTAAATGTAGAGCTAATCAAACCAACACAAGGATATCTCTTGAGAAACATTCCCACCCAACAATTGGTGGATCAAAATTAACAAATATTTTGGGGCAAAGACACTATTCAATGAAATTGTCCACCATCCTTTGCAACTTCTCAACATATTGTTTAGAAGCATCAATAGGATTAGCCATACTGATTTTCAACCTTTCATGATTAAATTCTTCGAAAGCGGCAAAAGAGCAAGAGCACTTGTCTTAAGAATCCAAAGATTCGATCAAAACGCTAAAGGTCTCTCTCAGAAGAAAAATAGTGTGTGCCATTCATAAAGGTTGAGGGTTTGCAATTAAAAATTATTAGTGTAGAAATACTAGGAAAAGCAAGGGAAAACAAAGCACTGTAGAAAAAGTAACCATGTAAAAAACCACAACATGAAGAGTTGACAAAAAGTTGACTTAAAATTGCAAAGTAAAAACTCCAAATGTCTTTCCTAATGTCCTTGTCAATAAGTGTGTGAGAATTTACAATGCATCTAAACTTATATATAGGCCACTCTTTAAAGGAAGAGAAACCTCAAGGAAGGAGAAAGATGCTTCTAAGTGTTCATCAAAGATAAGTTAATTACATGACTAATTAGTTATTGGACTAATACATCAAAAAAGGACCTACCAATGAATGAATGAAGGTTTTTAATAGCGTCCACGAGGCCAAACAGCCTATGGGACCCACAGATCAGCAACAAAAATGGAACAACACCCGAAACAGAAACCACCGCCTAGCAACTACTTGATCTCCCTTTCCTTTTGTAATTTGGATCTTCTGCTATGTATTTTTACCAAGTAATCAGCACTTTTCGATATACTCTCTGCCTCAAATAAGCTGTATGAAGTGTCCACATTTAGAATCCCGATATAATTGACCCGAATATCCGAATAAGCTGGACATTCCATGATGTAATGCCATTCCATCTCTACAAGCTCTAAAGTACAAAACCTACATATCCTATCAGCCCATTCTTCTTTAGGTGTCATCCATCTACCAGTTTCACATCTTAATTGGTGTGAGCTAGTTCTTAGCTGAGCTATTAGCATTTTCGCTTTCCATCTTATTTCCGCACCTATATAGTTTTTTTGAGTATGGTCATATGAGGGATTAAAGTGCTTGATGTAATACTCTCTTTTTCTTGATAACTCCCTAGTCCACATGCTTTCAGCCACTTTTTGTTGCACGTACGTTTTGATTGCCTTAATGTTATTTGGGCAATTATCTACGCTAATACCCCACTTGCTCAGCCACTTGTTATTTTGCTTCATCCACGTGCTCTTCCTTCTAGTCAATTTCTCTACTACTGCCATTTTAGGCCAACGGGACACCTCCATGTTCTCTAGCCTCTTTAAATAACTTAGTAAACGAATCATAGCCGATGCCTCCACAGGTAAGGCCCCAGCCTCCGCTAGGACAATCTCATAGGGAACAGATGATTTTATTTTGAGGCTACTTGTGATTAAATGTTTTTGTAGTCTTTCAATTTGTCTCCACTTCATTGCTGAGGTATTGCCACCCCAAACTTCACACCCATAAAGAACCACCGACACCACTAGTAACCCAAAGAGAGTTTTCTTCATTTTCCAGTCCCATAATTCAGCACTCCTACATCTGTTTTGCAAAGAGTATAAAGCTTTCCAACCACCTTGAATCCTTTTTGCTCTACATGTCTCCCAACTAAGCCTATAGTGAAAATCAAGGCCAAGGTACTTATAATCACTAACCACTTGCAAGGGGCTGCCTTCGAAGACAAATTCTAAAACTTCCAAGAACATCCCAAAAGGTCACCCATCTCAAGGGAGCTCCAACTTAAGCATACTTGACACCAGAGTTCTTAAGGGATCTAGTACCAATTGTAGCAGCTGGGAAAATATAGGAGAAAGTGCCAACATATAATAGACAAAGAAGCCTTGTTCAATTTGGGGAGGCTGAAGTCTCTTGTTTAATTCAATATTTACAAAGAAAAGAGCAAAGAGACTTACCTAGAATGGTCTTGTACAAGATTTGAAAGCTCTACTACTAAATTCACTGAGACCTTGGACAAAACTAGACTAGTCCATGTCCAATTCTTATCTAAGTCTAGGTCCAGCCTAGAATTGGCTAGGGTGTGACCCTTGCCTAGACGTTTGGCCCAAGCAGATTTCAAACAGGCCCAAGCTAAATGGGCAAGGCAACAATTGCACCTAAATAGAACTCACAAGGTTCCAAAAAAAGTGCATTTTTTAAATATATATCTATTAAAAAAACCAAACAAGTGCATTTTTTGAAGGATTAGGAGCTTGGTTAAAACTAAAAATTATAAAAGCTGCAGTATCTCCCTTTATTTGGTTTGAAATAACAAAAACAACATATTTTTCAAGTTTTTACTTTCTCAATTGTTTCTTGATTTTTTCCCAAGTGATCAAATATCATTTATACTTTTGGTTTGTTGAGTCAATCCCAATTCTATATAATGTTACCATGATAAATACCATTTTGATTTATCTTTAACATTTATGATTTGACAATTGACAACAAATAGTCAATCATCAACTACGTACTCAACTATATATTTAAATTTGTACATTCTATGTGCATTATGATTATGTTCATATAACTTAAGTATTTTTATATATAGATATATATTCTATGGCCGAACCCAACCATACTGAACCCAGTAATAATAAACAACCCGTCAAACTCAGATCACCAATATAGCTTGAAAGAATTCTGGTCTCCAAATGAAAATTATGATTACTAATATTTCAAATATTCCAAATTTAGCCAAGGTCATGACCACTTTGTTTAGAGTATTCTAATATATTCCATATTTATCTTCTATTGTGAACATTCAAGAGTATAAACAAAGAATAGTTAAGTATAGGCAAGGTTTAAGAACATATATCCAAATTCACTTGGACCTTCAACATGTCTCTTCCTGAAGAGAAATCGCCAAGTATGTTTGAAAATTTGAGGCAAAATCTAAGCATAAATCTAAGAATGAAGACTCTATATCAAAAGATAAGTTATAAAATAAAAACTCCAAATTTGGAGCAAAAAATAACTCAAAGCGACAAGGAAAAGTTCATACTATCCCCAAAATAAGAACACATCACTTGAGGATCATAACAAGCAATCTACAATTGGCATGTGGTGTACAATTCACAATTCTAGTAGACACTCTACAAAGGAATATCATGCTCAAAAGGTTTATCTTGCACAAATAGAAATGTCAAGTGCTATAGCAAATGCACAAAAATAGGCAAACAAGACTCAAAGCAACAAGAGGCTTTCTTGTCCTCCCCAAAAGAACACAATGCCTGAGCATCGAAAGAAAAAATGTAAGGCTAGTAAGTGGTGTATAGTACACAATTCTAGTGGACACTCTAACAAGGAATGTTGTGCTTGAAAGGCTTCTATTACACAAGTAATATTGCCAAGTTCTACAATAGATGCATAAGATCAAGACAAATAGATTGTGGGCAATGAACCATACACCATGGTAGAAAATGCTAATGTTACCTCAATTCGATATGAATCTAGAAGAAGTCAAATGATTGTCCATTCTAAGATGTAGGCCAAAGAACATGTTCACTTCATTGTCAATGATGGTAGTTACAAGATTTGTTCCATTCTTAGATGTCGATCAATGGACAGCCTCAAAACTTCATTATTGATAAGGTAGTTCAACACATCTGATTTCTCTAGAAGCAATTCAAATATTTAACTTGGCAATGAGGCCTCACCCACAACCAAACGCCAGTAGGTGGCTTAGCTTAAGCTTTAAAAGTTGTGCCATTCATCAATGTCAATTGGTGTACAAAATCAACCTTTTCAAGATGCAATACTTTGATTAAGCAATTAGAGGTATTTTTTGTTTTACTTGGACAATCATATATTTCTCAATGACATGTAATCTATGAAACAAATCTCATAATGTTATAACAAATGTTATTGAAAGCAATCCCTCACCAATCAATATCAAACATTGCAAAAATCCAATTAATTCTGACAAGGAATTTGGGTTCTTGATGGTGAGATCTAAATGCAAGAAAGAGATCCTTGGGGTACAAGCTAGCACTGCACCCCCTTAAGCAAAAAAGCAACACAATCAACAAAGTACCAGAGGAACATAATCAAATTGATTCTAAGGCTACCTATTCCTAATTCCTATTCCATACTACCATAATACCACTCATTCCTTCAAATTGAAGAGATCAAACAAAGATCCATGCACTTGTGGAAAAGAGACGTCATAGCCCCAACTCTTTGCCCTATGGTAGTGAAATATGCCCCTTCAATTTTTTCCAAGAATTTCACAAACAATCAACACTACGCCAAATGAATTAGCATTAGCTCCAAAATTGAAATCCAAATTTAAAAGATCTCAATGCCAAGAAAGCACACTCAATCCCAAGGAAGGAGAGGTGTTGTCATATGGTGGAGAAAACTAAGCAATAACTGAAATGAAATTACAATTGAATGGAGTTAGGCAGTGAACCAGCCATGAAAGTTTTCCACACTTCCACTAATACAGTGGGGGGAAGAAATTACAAAACAAACTAATTCATCCACTGCGGCGAGCATCCACTCAGCAGTGGGGATTCGCCACTTAAATAGTGGGTGTGAATTGAAGTTACAAAATGTATTTTCCTCCACATTGGCGGTAAACCATCCAGGGGTTACAATGTTTGAATTTAAAACACAAGTAAATGCAGAAGTATAAATGACTGAAATAGTACTACTATTCTCAGCCTTACAATGCAAATGTTCTGCAAATTACAAAGTTTTATTGTTGTATAAACAATGCCAAATGATGAAAGATAATTTCTCAACTTCAAATCTTTTCAACTACTGAAGAACAAGCCAAAATCTGTTTTACTGATGAATCTGATATAAACCAACAAACTGAGATTTCTTACCAGCAATTAGCCATCAATTAACTGCTCATATCTTCACCCCAAGGCTTTTGCCTTCTTCAAATGGACTGCACATGAGCACTAGCAGCATAGTTGCCCAAGAAATATTGCATCACAAGGAAAGAACTAAGTCTGAAATAAAATACCAACTCACTAAAATACAGACCAGCAACCATGATCTCCTTGTAATGCTCAAATCTCATTCAAATCACCTCTAATCCAACCCAACACTGTTCTGATATAAAACCAGCAACTAATCAACACCCAAGAATGCACAAAACTCTTACCAAACTCTTCCGAAATCCAATGAAACTGAAATTACATCAATTCCAAAACTGGGCAAACAAGAAGCAGCCACTATCCAAGCATAAATATCACCAAAATGGCCCAGCACAAAATCCAAAGCACCAAGTACAAGGTACGGCCCTAGGAAGAAGTCGACCTTGCTTTAAAAATCAATCTTTCAATGATAAAATCTGCAAATGCACAATTAGGGGCGCCAAGAGCAAAGACATTGAATAATCAAATACCCATAATGAAATTAAATTCCCTCTATGAGCTGCAATTAAAAACATCTTCAACAATACAAAACCAGCAAGCTCAAATCTGGAAATTATCACCAAATTCACCAACGTTGAAACTCAATGTGCACTTCTGAATGAAGCACACTCCCAATTGACCATCTAGGGAACCATAGTTTCAGGCCCGAAGAATGGTGTAAAATACTAAGCTCCCCCTTAGCCGGGTTTTGAAATCAATTCAGCAGCATAACTTAAAAATATTTTCCAAAGATAAGAAATGAGAGAGCAAAGGCCTTCTTTTATAGAATTGAAGGTGATTGTTGGCTTTCCATCTTCCTCCAAAAGGGGCGCCCATTTCACTTTTGAAATATTTTAATTTTTAAAACATTATATTCACCTTTCTAGGCATCCAAGACTTGAGGAGAAATATTTAAATAATCTCTCAATGAGACGTCCACCCTCAAAGGCCACCTTTTAAAACAACTCTAAGTCATTAATACTAGGCCAAGGGGGCCAATAAGAAATTATAACATTAATGACTTAGAATAAATCATTTTACCCAAAATGAGCCTCAAAATGTTGAAAGCCAAATATGCTCCAAATTACACTGCCTGAAATGGAAAATGAGCTAACTGTTGATGCTACTGCCCAAGATGGCACTGCCAGAAATAGAATTTACTAAAAACAGTAAATTCTGAAAAGTTGCTCAACACACTTTGCATATTATATCATTGTGAAGCTCTCTGAAAACCCAGAAAAACCTCACCAGACATGCATCCAAAACTCCAACATACAAGCCATCAGAAATGCATTAGAACCCCTATAAAATAGGAAACCCTAATTTTACCTTTGATGAGCCTATGGGCTTCCGGAAATAGGCTATCAGTCACCGAAGGGCATATAGCTAAAATGGGACATTACAGGTAGCCCTTTCATGCCCACACAAAAGAAGGCATGTGGAGATTGTGCGCCAACTATAGAGCTCTTGACAAGATCATCGTGAAGATAGAGCACTTCCTATGATTGAGGACCTACTCAACTAGTTGCAATGCCAAATTCTTCATTAAGATAGATCTGATATTGAGTACCATCCAATTTTTGTTAAGCCATTTAATGCCTCGAAGATAACCTCCAAAGCAAAGGAAGATTTGTTTGAATGGTTGTTATGCTCTTTGACATGATCAATGCTCTCACAAAATTTATGCAAATGAGAATGACATTCTCAAGTTTTTCACAATTTCATTTCTTTTTCTCTATCTTTATGACATTCTCTTTTTCAACAAAACTTGCAAAGAACATCTAGCTCATATTCAAAAGTGCTCTACACTCTGTGACAACAAAAGTTGTATGCTAACATGGAGAAAAGTTGTTTTTCCATGAAGAGCATACAATATCTTCGATATAGCATTAACATGGAGTACATGTGGATCTGTAATGTCCCCTTCTCACCAACAATCAGCTCAATTACTCTTTAGCCTATTCCGGAGGCCCGTAGGCTCGTTGAGGTAAAATTAGGGTTTCCTTGCTTGGAGGTTTGAGGCATTTTTCTGGGTGTTTACTATTTATAGTAAATACTATTTTTAGCAGTGGTCCTATTGGCAGTGCTTCAATGTGTCTTTCTTGTTGGAGCAGTTGGTATTTGTTGTACCGAAACCAATTTTTTTGCTTCACTAAGGCATTTTGCTAAATATAGTCTTAACCTTGTTAAAGTGATGTCAGAAGGTCATTTTTGGGCTTTTCAAATATGGAGCTTGTGTCAGTTTCATGTCAGTCTGTTACTGAAGAATTTTGAGAAAAGTGAAAATCTGAAGGAAGATCGTTAAATTTTTCTATCTCTGGAGAGGGGAGCACATTCTCAAAAAGGCTCCCTATCTTTTAGGGGTTCAGATCCTATTTTTAGGGTTTGTCACCCCCAGCAGACATTTGTCCGGCATCATGTGAGCTTTGCAATGAGCTATCAAGCCTGTCAAACGGACCTGTTTTGCTTGAGTTACGGGAGATATAGTGGAAAATGAGAGAAACAACAAAATGGCTTGACACTGGAGGGAAAAGAGCAGCTTTTGAGAAAGGCTCCCATCTTTTTGAGGGGTCAAATGAAGGTTTTTGACTAAATGCCACCTGAGATGTTTGTCTCACATTTGCTCAAGCTTCGCAATGCATCCGTCAGTGGGTGAATCTGAGTTGTTGGATTGCCTGAGCCAGAGGTCAAACATGGAGTTAAATCTTGGCCAAAATATCAAGGAAAAAGCAAAAGAGCACATTTTCAAAAAGGTGCCTGAGCTTTTGAAGCCTTTAATGCCTTCTTTTTGGTGATCTCAGATATTCAGCTTGTTTGTGTTACGTCTAGCTATCCGTTGCCTGTCTCCGTCAGGTCAGAAGTTGATTTGTCAGCCTGCAGTCGGAGTTTTAGTGTTATTTTGGTCAGTTCCAAAAATGGTTCTCTGGAGGAAAAAGAGCATCTTTTCAAAAAGGCGCCCTTGATTTTCACCCTTCAGATGATGTTTTCTGAAGAAATGTGCCTTTGCAGTTATCGTGTGGAATGAAGTCAACTCTACAGTGAGCCAGTTATCCAGTCCTGAAACTTTCTCAGTCAGAAGTTATGGAAGATTTGTTTTTTCCTTCATACGAGATGAAGATGGAGAAAATTTGACTAAGTCTAAGAAAAAGAGCAGCTTTTGAAAAGGGCGCTTGGATTTTTGAGCCTTTAGGTCTTAGTTTTATGGTCTGCAGTCTCAAGGAGTCTTTTGATCAGTTTTTGTCCTACTCTGCAATGCACCTCTCAGCCAATCAATCGGTGAGGTCAGTTAGCCAGTATCAGGGATTGACCAGAGGTCCTGGAAGAGGTTCAAATTTCAGTTTTCACGAAAAATGGCTTAGTCTGGAGGAAAACGCCAAAAGTCAAAGTTGATTTTTCAAACTTGAAAACACATGTGCGCCTAAAAGAGGAATTTTGAATATTATTTAAATATTTGAATTTTGACTTTCAGTTGAAGAGAACGATTTCTAGGTTGTCATCTCCAGTTAACATCTTGGCATGTTGAGTGCTTTTTCAGTTCTGCATGTTGAGTTAATTGATTTGCATGTTCAGTTAACTGACTTTGCATGTTTAGTTACTGTTTTGCATGTCCACTTAACTGAAGTGCATGTCAAAAGTCAACTTAAGCTTTAATGCATGGCGCATATTTGATTTTTGTGAAGTTGTTGAAGATGGCGCTTTAATATGGATTTTTAACTTCAGTCTTCAAAGGTAACGCCTTAGTTAGGATTTCTAACTAAAGTTTCTAAAGCATGGATTTTGAGTTTTAAATATGGCGACTTCAATATGGATTTCACAACTGAAGTTTGATATGCATGGCGCTTTAATATGGATTTTACAACTGAAGTCTTAAAGATGGCGACTTTTAGTCTTAAAGCATGGCGCTTTATTTAGGGCATATTGATCATCAGTTAACTGTTTTGAGAGCCAATCATTGGCTAGTCGTGGATTTTTGAGGTCCAATCATAAATCAAGCGTCATTTTTAGGTGTGCATGCATTTATCACAAATTTGGTGATGAAAGTCTATTTATTCAGACTTAGGCGTCCATTATTCTTCATCCCAAGCTTAGAGAAATACATTTTTCTTGAGCAAACAATGATTTGAAGGTGCTACAGGTGTTAGATTTCAGCATTCTTCATAGCAACGGATTCAGTTTGTTCAGAAGAAGAATATTCCAGACTTTGTTTTCAATTTGCATGCAGGTTTCATCGAATTCAAGACAGAGATAGGCGAATTCTACAGAAGCAGAGCAAATAAAACCTTCTTTCTTTTGTCTTATTTCTTCTATTTCTCATCTTAGGTACTTTCTACACATGTCAAAGAAATTCAGCATATTTTCAGAGTTTGATCATCTAGGTTTGCGTACTTTAGCATTTGCAGCAAAACCCATGTCTTAGATTTTTTCGAGAAAATTGCCCCGCAGCCTTCATTCTGAAGCTCTATGCTTTTTTCCGAGAATCTCTTTGCATGTGGGTCTGAAACTCAGTTTTTCGAATTTTTGTTCATCTAGGTTGTCTTAGAATTTGATTCTACACAAAACCCATGTTTCAGATAAATTCCGAAAAATTTCCCTGCCATAGGGTATTTTTAGCCTTGTCCAGAGATTTTGAACCTTCTCGGAAAGTTGTCCGAATATATTCGACTTCACAGTCAAAAGTCTTCATTTTCAAAATGCAGTTCAATCTCATTGATTATAGAACCAAATCGGTTCTTATACATGATTTTGTTAAAACTTCAGACACGGACTTAGGTCATGTCTATCCAGTGGTTAACCTGAGCAGTTTGGAGGGTGTTAGCAGCAATTCATTGAGAAATCTTGAATGTTCCGGGTTGCTGGCAGCGGCATCTATTCCCATCACCGCTTTTGATCTCGACTTTGTTCTTGCTTGCATCAAGCATTATGACTCGTCTTCACGACAAATCAAATCAGCTGATGGGAGAGTTATCTGCAGTCTTAAGCAAAAGGATGTAGAGAAGTGCTTTGTTATTCCTCCTCGTTCAGATAATTTCACTGTGGTTATTGAGGCCTGTGAGAAGATATGGGATGGAGATCAAGAACGTTCACAGAGAAAGGTGGCTCAGAGATTGTTGAAAGTTCAAAAGACTAACATGCCTAAAAAGGTTAGTCGTGGTGAATTCAAGGACGAGGTTGTTGTTTTGATAACTTTGCTCAATCAAGTTACAGGTCAAGAAGATGCTAGCACTTTCCGACCATGGATGTTTTACCTCATTTCCAGGATCCTTGATGGCACAGAACATTTTGACTGGGCTATGTTGATCAGCGATTGTCTACATCAGCAGATTACTAATTTTCTCAGGTTTCATGAGTTTCATATGGTGTCTTACTTGGTCTACTTAGTTGCATCTCAAGGCAGCTATAGACATCTAAAAACTAACGGGACTCTGGGTGTTCACTGTGTTCACGAGTACTATTCTCAGTTGGAGTTTTCTAAGGCTGAACAAGATTTCCGAGCAATGAATGATCACTTTTCCATGAGGACAGTCAGAGATCTTGACAACGAAATGCACATCCGAATTTCTGCAAAGGCAAAATCAGCGATGGAGACTTGGGCGGATTGGTTTATCCAATTCCCTACTTTCACATACATCCGAGTTTATGGATATGTTGGAGAGCCTCTGATGTTACCAAGGTACCCTTCAGACAAGATCATCCTCAGGGAATTTCTCAGACAGGTTCAGCACGTTCACTCCTTTCTTCGCAGTCCTCATAAGTCTGCAGCTACTTTTCCATTTGAATTGGGCATTTTCACATGCAGAACTGCGGCAGATGCCAGGTATATGTCAACTAAGATGGAGAGATTCAAACTCAAGTCTCATACTGAGAGGCGTTCCTATGATCCTTTGGGTCATTATGTAGCCAAGTTGGAGCGAGGGATTGCACATAAGCCAACACTTGAAGATTTTTGGGCTAATTGTGAAGATGAATTTGAGGTTCGTCGTCGTCACTATTGTAGACTCACTATCACTCAGCTCTCTGATTACCTATTAGAGGATGTTGATGGTCTATCAGATGATGATGGATAGGTTCTTCTCAATTCATATGTCAAGGATCAAATTGCTCGGCAGCCACTTCGCTCACCAGATTGGTACGCTAAGGAGAATACTTCTATTGAGGATGTGTCTAGATCAGTTATCAAGACCAACAAGCAGTTCTTGGAGAGTAAACGGAGGCGAAAGTCAGTTCCTGTTACAGAGCCGCCAGTGAGTTTTTCTTCATTGCCTTCTACTTCGAGGTTGAGGCCTCGGGTCAAGGCTATTCTGACGCCACCTGAAGGAGTTAGACTCAGTGGAAACACAAGAAAGAGGACTACTGGTAAAAGGAAGCAGAAGCAAGTAGAGAATGCACCTGAGATCCCAGTGGAAACAGTCATTCAGGCTGAGCCTCGTGTTTCACCTCCTAGTTCACCATATGTGCAGCTTATTGATATAGATTCAGAGCCTGAGATACCAGTTCGAGTAGGATCAGAGACAACCAAACCACCACAGGTTGATACATCAGGGACACTCTCTCCTCAAATTGATAATATTGTTCAGTCTTGTTGGATCGAGAGGGCTTTGGGGAGACAGAGGCGAGAACCTTCATACAACCTTGATTTATCTGAGTTCGGTGAACCTTATCAGAAGAGGTCGAACAAGAAAATCAAGAAGCAGGTGCATATCGAGAAGACTCCAGAGTCAGAGATTGTTATAGAGGTTGCTACTCCTCCAGAGGGTAAGAGCCTACATGAAGTTGAAGTCGGTGACTTTATTTTCACCAAGGAAAATCTTGGCAGGACCACTCGAGAAACAGACGTGATCCTTCTTAAGATTGTCACCAATAATCTTGAAGAACGAATCACGAAGGATGGAGAAGATAAGGCACTACTTAAGGCTAAGAATAGTCAACTTCAACAATATATCTTTGATCTTGTCCACGGAAATTCGAGAAGAGCGCTTATTCTTTCACAGAATACACCTGCAGAACAACGAAAGTTGGATCAGTTAGTCAGTCATGGCAGACTTCTGGACAACTGGATTGAAATTTTAATTGTTACAGGTCAGCATCTTCTTATGAATTTGTATCAATTGAGGAGTGACGCACATAAACTTCGTCAAGGCATCCAGCTGCTCGAGATTTCAGTTGCAGAGAGTTTAGCCAAGGATCGAGTTCTTGTATCTCAGTTGTCTGTTGCATATGACACTTTGGAGCTTGATGAAGATAGAGTGATGGTTTTCACTTGGAAGGAGCAGCACCTTTTCGAAATGGAGATATGTGAAAAGATCTCTACTAAGTTGTTTTCACTAAAAGATAATGTTGTCGGAGCTCTTGCACTTGTCAGTGGTTTTGTTGTTCAGATTTTGTGTCATTATCATCTTGAGGATGGCACGTATATTGAATTGAACGTAATGCAAGCTGAGTTCGAAAAGCTGATTCATGATAGCCTTGAGGGAGATCCTGTGGCGGCTAAGTTGGAGAACATTTCAATGATTTCAGCTAGTTTCAAAAAAGCGGCTGAAGGTGTCAAAGAATGCATGCATACAATCAAGGAGAGTCACAAAGAATTGAAGAAACAGATTATTGTTTTGGACAGCATCAAAGTGCCAGAAGACAGAGTGATTGATGAGTTCCTGGACGAGGTGTTGAACCGAGATGACTTGGAGTGATCTGCCAGTTGGGACCTGTAGTTAGTTTCGAGGATAGAGTCAGGAGCAGCAATTAATTCGACTTTCAGTCTTGAGTTCACTTGCTGATTTCATACATGCTTATCTCTTTCTTGGGATTATCTTCACAGGAGTTAAGATTAGGGTTTTTCAGTTAACTGAGGGTAGTGTTCCAGTTAACTTTGCTTTCAATAAGGACGTGCATGATTGCACATTGTCCATTTAGGTTAGATGTATTGGTTAACTGACGGTAATTTTCCAGTTAACTGTATAGTTTGTTTTGTTAGGGTTTAGCAATAAAATCTTGCATGCATTGCAGGACTGTAGTTGACTCAAGGTGATTTTAGGGTTCCCTGCACCTTTTGATGTCTATAAATAAGAGGTTTTGCTCATTTGTACATAACTTTTGCGTGATAGCATACATGTTGTGCCCACCTTGCCTGTAGTATTGCTATTATTGTATCTGTTCAAGAACTTTTGCACGAGAGAGAAATATATGTTGTGCCTACCTTGCCTTCAATATTGCTCATTCTGTATCTGTTCATGTGTATTTATGTTATGATGAATTGTTATGCCACTTGGGTTTCATGCAATCATGATGGTGAATGCTTTCCTTAGTTAGATCAATTCTATTTTGTGTTCAATAAACTTGTTCAGATTGAGCTAATAGATGTGCCACCTTGCCTTCAAGTTGAGAATATGTTCTTGTTTATCGTATGGTGTTTTGTGAGTAATAAACTTGTTTAGATTGAGCTGATAGATGTGCCACCTTGCCTTCAAGTTGAGAATCTATACTTGTTTATCGTCAAATAATCATTCTTGCTCCATTTCCTCATGCCCAGTTTTCTTGAGGAAACTGGATAGTTTTAAAGTAGTTAGCCTAGTTGTAGTTAGTAATCTGTGAAACCAGAAAATACTTAGCTGCAACGTATATAGTTTTCTTGAAAGCCTTGTGCCTCTTACAGCTCAGACAAAAAAGACAGGATACAGTTTAGTTTATTTCCCTTTTCAGGTACTTTTGTCTAGCACAATGAGGGAGCTTCCCCTCCTAATTTGAAGAGCACTCATTACGTAGTGTGCATAGCTGTCCGTACCAATTTATACTCCAGAGATGTTAGTTGTTACGCCAACAGTTATTTTGATGCAGACTTCAATATTGCAATTTTTGTGGCATGTTTTTAATTACAAGGCAATTAATGTTCTATTTTCCAGTTGACCCCCTTGGCCTAGTGGAATAACTTGAAGTTGTGTTTAAAAGAGGGGCTTGAAGTGGAACGCCTTCATTAAGGTGTTTTAATATTTTTCAATAAAGTTTTTATGTTGCCTTGAAGTGGGACGCCTTATTGAGGAATTATGAATTTTGGAAATTTGAAAAGTCTCCTGTGGCTTTTGGCGTGCCTTGAAGGGAAGTTGATGAGTTTTATTCTTTTCTATAAAAGTGAAGCTTGCTCCAGCATTTGGTATCCATGAAATTATGCTAAAGTTATGCTGTCGAAATGACAATTGATATTTTGCTTCGAGGATGCTACCTCCTAGCCTCTCACCAATT